>PVKP010001597.1:0-142105 GCA_004027715.1 Plecturocebus donacophilus | reverse complement strand
CACCTATCAAACGTAGATTAGGTCTTTTCACATAGTCCCATATTTCTTGGAGACTTTGTTCATTCCTTTTTCCCCTTTTTTCTGTCATCTTGCCTTCTCGTTTTATTTCATTGAGTTGATCTTCGACCTCTGATATCCTTTCTTCTGCTTGGTCAATTCGGCTGTTGAAACTTGTGCATGCTTCGCGAAGTTCTCGTGTGTGTTTTTCAGCTCCATCAATTCACTTATATTCTTCTCTAAGTTGTCCATTCTCGTGAGCATTTCGTTAAATCTTCTTTCAAGGTTCTTAGTTTCTTTGCATTGGGTTAGAACATGTTCTTTTAGCTCACAGAAGTTTCTTATTATCCACCTTCTGAAGCCTGATTCTGTGAGTTCATCACACTCATCCTCCGCCAGGCCTTGTTCTCTTGCTGATGAGGAGCTGTGATCCCCTGTAGGAGGAGAGGCATTCTGATTTCAGGTGTTCTCAGCCTTTTTGCACTGGTTTCTTCCCATTTTTGTGGATTTATCCACCTGTCGTCTTTGTAATTGCCGACTTTCAGATTGGGTCTCTGAGTGGACGTCCTGCTTGTTGGTGATGAAGTTTTTTCTGTTTCTTAGTTTTCCTTCGGGGAGCGTCCCTTCCCCACAGAGCTGGGCCTTCCCGGGTTCAGCTGTGCTTGTTCTCAATCCTCAGCACTTCCAATTGCTGTTCTCCTTGTGGGGATGGGACTAGCTGAGCCCGACTAAAAGGGCATCCAGTCCCGTACACTCCACACCGAGAAGCGCCGCACCGGCCAAAAGAGTCACGCTGGCAACCCGTGTGGCTCCTTCGTGGGGAATCTCCAAGTCTGTGGGCATCAAAAATTCGTCTGCAATTGCGGCATCACTTGCTCTCTGCGCTTTCACTGGGAGCTACAATCCTGAGCTGCTGCTACACGGCCATCTTGGATCTCTCTCTGCCTGGTGATGAAGTTGTTTTGTTTCTTAGTTTTCCTTTGGCGGACGCCCCTTCCCCACAGAGCTGGACCTTCCCGGTTCGCTGTGCTTGCTGTGAAGCTCTCAGTCCTCAGCGCTTCCAATTGCTGTTTTCCTTGTGGGGATGGGACCAGCCGAGCCCGTCCGTCCCATATACTCCGCACCAGGAAGCGCCGCGCTGGGGCACTGGCAAAACAGCCGCGCTGGCCAAAAGAGTTGCGCTGGCAACCCATGTGGCTCCTCTGCCAGGAATCTCCCGGTCTGTGGGCAACAAAAACTCGTCGGAAAGTGCGGCGTCCACTCGTTCTCTGCGCTTTCACTGGGAGCTACATTCCTGAGCTGTTACTAATCGCCCATCTTGGATCTCTCCCCCTCTAAAGTAATTTTTAACATGTATGTCCAATTAACATTTATACAACAGAGAGATTTGGTCTTACTCTACCATTGTGTTTTCAGGTTTTAAAGTCCTGCTCTTATTTCTCTACAACGTGCTATGCATTTGCTGTGATTTGTATGTTTGTGATTTTACTTTGGGTAATTTGGAGGTTTGTTGTCTTTTTATTTATTCTAGATATGAGCTCTACAACTTGAGGTAATGTCCTTAAACCTCTATTGCTTGAGATATAATCTTTAAACAATTAGAAGACAAGGTATTTGTACACTGATATCTCCATTTCTCATTCATATTTTTCCCTCCACCACTCAATCTCAGTTCTTCTAATGGTCATCCTTACTCATTACAGTAATATACTTAAACAGTGATTTTTGATTCACCCACTTTTAACAGTGTATGTTAGCACTTCTGGTCTGAAAATGAAAACATTTACTTATTTCTATTATTTTCAACTCTCTTTCCACTATATCAAAATTTGGCATACTTACTTATATTTTTATTTATCTATCATTACACTTTCAGTGGTTTAGGCTTACTCTATATTAATTTTACCACCTTACTATTTCCAAGAATTCTCTATTGATTGTTCAGGTGTCTGAAATTTTCTTATCCTCACTTTAAAGTGCTCATAACTGCTAATTTCTAGGCTTTTTTCATGCTTAAAATAACTATTTCTTGCCTTGGTTGAGATGATTTCTGGCTTTTTATTTCTCTTAGCATTCTGTAAACATTATTCCACTGACTTTTAGTGCTAAATTTTGCTGTGGTTAAGTCTGATGCTAGTCTGATTCTTAGTAAGTGGTCATTTGGGTAGGGGGCTGAGACCATGCTTATATCAATAGATCCCGCTCTATCACTGATATATAATAACTTTACCAGGCTGTGTCTTGGTGTTTATAACTGCATACCTTACGACACTATAAGTCCAGTATTTCAACTATTTCATAAATTTTTCTATTATATTATAACTTTGAATTTTTTTTTTTTTTTTGAGACAGAGTCTCGCCTGTCACCAGTCTGAAGAGTAGTGGCACTATCTTGGCTCACTGCAACCTCAGACTCCCTGGTTCTAGCTATTCCTCTGCCTCAGCCTCCTAACTAGCTGGAATTATAGGCATACAACACCACACCCAGCTAATCTTTGTATTTTTTTTTTTTTTTTAGTAGAGATGAGGTTTCACCATGTTGGCCAGGATGGTCTCAATCTTTTGACCTCATGATTCACCCACCTTGGGCTCCCAAAGTGCTGGGACTGCAAGCATGAGACACTGTGCCTGGCCATAACTTTGAAATTGTAATGTTTATTTGTCCTGTTAACTTTCTAAGGGACACCAGTGATGCACCTATTAGATCTTTATATGAATCTCATGTCTATTATTTTTCTCATACTGATTTACATTTATGTGTTTGCTTTTCTCAATCCTATTTGCCATGATCTTTACTGTTGTTTCAAGAGCACCTGTTGCCTTTTTTTGTTGTTGCTGCTACTAATACAACTTTCATTTATAAAATTTTCCACTTTTATTTGATTCCTGAATTCTATCACCTTAATTTTTGTCATATTCCTTTGTCTTTATTATTTCTTCTTTAAGCTCTCATGTCCATTTTTTTAAACACTGTGTCAAAAGGTTATTTTCTCTTTGATTTTCTTAGTTTCCTATGGTATGTTAACCCATAGTTGTCATCTGCTTCATGATATAATGCATATACCTTATAGTGAAGGTATAAAACAAAAAAATTCACTAAGATATAATGTGTATACCTTATAGGGAAGGTATACACATTAAATTCACTAAGGTATAATGTGCATACCTTATAGTGAAGGTATACACATTAAATTCACTAAGGCATAATGTGTATACATTATAGTGAAGGTATACACATTAAATTCACTAAGGTATAATGTGTATACCTTATAGTGAAGGTATACACATTATACCTTAGTGAATTTTTTTATATATATTTGTTTCTTATAGTGTTTAGTGGGGACTATGTCTATGGTTTTCTTGCTATTACTTGGAATGAGGACCATTTGCATTTGTTCATATGGTCAACTATTTGTTGATGTATCATGAGAACAGAACTGAGTTGGATTAAGAGACAGCTTTGATGTTAGTCTGCAATCTCTTCCTTACCAGTTGACCAACTGTCTTAGTCAGTTTGAACTGCTATAACAGAGTATCATGGACTGAGTGGCTCATAAGAAACAGAAATTTATTCCTCGCAATTCTGGAGGATAAGTCTAAGATTAGGTGCCAGCATGGTTGAGTTCTGGTGAGGCCCTCTTCTGGTTGCACTGCCAACTTTTTGTGTAACTTCATATGGCAGAAATGGCAAGAGAGCTCTCTGGGGTCCCTTTTAAATGACACTAATTCCATTTATGAGGGTTTTACCCTCATGACTTATCTCCCAAAGCTGCCACCTCCAAACACCATCACACTGGGGATGAGGATTTCAACATATGAATTTGTGGGGACATAAACATTCAGTGTATGGCACCAATACTCTATAAATGTGTCTTTGCTCTGGGCTAGCAGGATGCTCTGGATTTGAAATCAGAATATACAGCTCTGAATTCTGGTGCCAGCTCTTAGCTCTATAACTTTGGTAGGTTACTTCAACTCTCTGAGCCTCATGATCTGAATTTTAAAAATTTGTGTAACAATAACACCCACTTCACAGATACAGATAATTCATGTGAGACACAAAGTACAGTGTATGCTACACAACAGGTGCTTAATAGTATTTATCGTTAGAGAAAAACCCCATTTAGCAATCTTTGGTGTAAATATTTAGTAATTTAACATTACAATCGACCTAGCAATCCCATTACTGGGTATATATTCAAAGGAATATAAATTTTTCTATCATAAAGATATATGCACATGTGTTTACTGCAGCACTACTTACAATAGCAAAGAAGTTTGAATCAACCTAAATGCCCATCAGTGGTAGACTGGATAAAGAAAATGCAGTACATATACACTATGGCATACTATGTGGCCTTAAAAAAAGAAAAAATCATGTCTCTTGCAGGAACATGGATGGAACTGGAGGCCATTATCCTTAGCAAACCAATGCAGAAATAGAAAGCCAAATACCACATGCTCCCACTTAT
Organism: Plecturocebus donacophilus; assembly: GCA_004027715.1. Lineage (NCBI taxonomy): Eukaryota > Metazoa > Chordata > Mammalia > Primates > Pitheciidae > Plecturocebus > Plecturocebus donacophilus. The sequence continues at coordinate 137,636 of PVKP010001597.1, read as the reverse complement.
GAGTGGGAGCTGAATGATGAGAACACATGGACACATAGAAGGGAACAGCAGACACTGGGGCCTACTTGAAGGCAGAAGGTGGGAGGATCAAGAAAACTAACTATTGGGTACCAGGCTTAATACCTGGGTAACAAAATAATCTATGCAACAAACTCCCATGACATAAGTTTACTAATATAACAAACTTGCACATGTAACCCTGAACTTAAAATAAAAGTTAGAAATAAAATAAGCTTATCACCTGCAAGACTGATTACCATCCACTGTTTCTCCTTCACTCTGTCATAGCATGTATCAGTTTCCTATTGCTCCTGGGCCAAATTACTAAAAATTGAGTTGCTTAAACAAACATATGCTTATTAACTTACAGTTCAGGAGGTCAAAAGTCCAAAATAGATTTCACTGGGCCAAAATCAAGATGTCAACAGGACTGCATTCCTTTCTAAGGATGTAGCGGATAATCCATTTCCTTGTCTTTCTAGCTTCTGTAAGTTGCCTGCATTCCTTGGAATGTAGTCTCTTCCATCTTCAAAGCTAGCAATGGCCAATAGAGTCTTTTTCTTAAAGCTTTCTGGTTCTGACTCTTTTGCCTCCCTCTTTCCCATATAAGGACCCATGTGATTACAGTGGATCTGCCTTCATAATCTAGAATAATCTCCCTATCTCAAGGTCAGTTAATTAGCAGCTTTAATTTCATCTGTAATTTTAACTCCCCCTTGCCATATAACCTAGAATTTTCACAGGTTCCCAGGATTAGGACATGAACATCTTTTCAAGGCCATTGCCACATAGCCTGCTTTCTGAAAACATGGTATCTATTTTTTAATCAAGTCCATCTCTTTTTTTCTCTCTGTAGTCTCAGAAAAGGTTGTTTGAGAAGCTCTCCACATACCTAGACTTTCGTCTCAAGCTAAGAGCCATATATTTTTGCCCTTTAGTATGTCTAACCTTTTGGAGAAGTTTGCACACAGGGCTCAAATTCTATAGGGGATGAATCTGTTCTAGGTTTCTACCTTTGACTATGTCTGTTTTCACAGGCCCCAAATATTCTTTTTCATAGTCTTGAGGTCTGATTGCTCTCTAAAATGACTGAAGATGGAGTTTTCTGCTTTAATTATTCTATGTTTAGTTTATTTCAGGAAGGCAAGTAAAGGTACTTTTATTTTCCCATCTTCACCAGACACATTCATCTACTTTTTATGTCATATGTATTAGAAATTCCTTGAAGGGTCTATATGTACAATAGCCTTTCCTTCCTTCCAACTCAAATGCAGGTTTTTCTCTAACATTATACTGCCTTGGTCATTTTAAGAGGTTCAATGTCATATTTAAGAGATTACATATCTGAGTTCAAGGTACCACATTACCTGAACACTCACCCACTTGATTGCATATTTAAACTGCTATTATATTTCTTCTCTGCCTGTATTTATATGTATATACATATAAACGTGTGTGTGTGTGTGTGTACATATTTTTGTTTCTTGCTGAAAGAAGAAGTGACAGTTTAATCTAATCTTATGTGGACATATCGTGATCCTGTAAATAATTGTAACCACCATTTTGAACTGATTGGTGGGCTAATTGCTAAGAAATTTTATATATTGGAGCTTGCAAAGATTTCAGAAATTGTCCTCAGCTTCTCTGATCATTTATCGCATTCACAGATCTGGTAACAGTAATTGCTTAATTTTAAATATTTTGTGCTCAACAACTTACAAGAATCCAAAGCAAAAGTGTGTTTGGGAAGTAAATTATCCCCTAAATAGGTGACCCTGAAGCCTCATGAAATAACTGTACCTTCCTCACTTATTAATAAGCATCATTTCCAGGCAACCAAGATGTATTGAGTTGGGAGTCCCTAAGTGCGAGAGGGTCCAGAAATAGCTTTGACTTTTCCTTTTTTTAATTTACCTCGTGGGGCTATGGGGAATGAACAATCCTTTAGACTGTCAATATCACCAGCAACAGCACCACATGAAGTGAGGATGGGGAGGGGAGGAATGAAGTGATGCAGGAGGCTCAGCTGAAAATATGGAATATCTGTTTGACACAGAAGAGGGTCCTCAAAACTCTGCAGAGCTGAAATGTCAAAAGCAGCCACTGAAAAAGAACTGAGTCATCAGAATTTTGACACTGACAGTGCTACACTACGTACATATGTGTGAATTCTAACATCACTGACTGCTACAACCACAGACTAGAAACGTTCTGTTTCTGTCTTTAGTCTTCAGTAAGTTTAATTATTTTATATTAATTTATTCATCTATTTCTCTTTTCTATTTTTTTTTCTTTCCTTCACTCAGCATATACCGGTATGCATTATGTCTCTAAAACTGTATATTTGAATATCCTTATAAAGTAATTTTTTCTTATCTAATTTAGAGGACTACTCAGGAGATCAAATGAAATTATGTATCAAAAATACTACAAAAAGTAGAAAATAACACAAATACTTGTTACTTCTCTTAACGAAATTTATGAAATTGATGCAATCTAATATATTGAAAATACTACTATGGTATCACTTAATTATAATTTTACAACAAAGCAAAGGTATCATTTGCACAAAATGTAGAACCATATTTTCTTTGCAGAGTTTTCTTTTAATTTATTTGAATATTATAATTCTTAACTGACAAAACTAGATGCCACTGCTTTCATGCATTCATCTTATTTAGCAGTGTTTTGGGGCAGAATTCAACCTCTGGCAAAGCTGTTGCTAAACCAAGGATTAAGTTCTGAATGGGAAGAAAATTCTCATGGTTTCATTAAAAGTATGATGTTAGAAAAACAACACACTATGGTGCTGTGGAAATACTGCTAGGGTCAAAGACCTAAACTAAAAAAACCAGAACTAAAGACCTATGTATCTTTGTCAATCTCTGCGTCCTAAGTCTGTTAACTCATTTCCAAAGTACAGCAAGTAACAGCTGCCAGTAAGGTGGATTTGAGGCTCAAAAATAAATTATTTATGGAAAAATGATGTGTATTTATATAATTATACATAGAATATGCATACATGTGTATGTGTGTATATATACATATATACACACAACACACCACACACACACACACACACACACACACACACACACACACACACACACACACACATATATGACTGGCTTGGAGAAAAAGGAGAAAATTAGGGGTCTTCTAGACCTGCACTATCCAAATGGTAGCCACTATTGATATGCCTAATATGGCTACTTAGCCCCAGTAATGTGGACAATACCACTAAGGAAATGAATCTTCAATGGAAAAAAAAAAAAAAAAGATTTGTGGGAGGAGAGTTCTGTAAATATTTGTTAAGTCTAGTTGTTCCAGGTCTGAGTTCAAGTCCTGGATATCCTTGTGGATTTTCTATCTCGTTGATCTATGTAATATTGACAGTGTAGTGTTAAAGTATTGGCATAAAAGAGGTTTTTAATACCCATTTTTAGACTGTATTCTAGCCTGGGCAATAAAACAAGAATCCCGTTCTCTCTCCCTCTTTCTCTTCCTCTTTCTTTCTCTCTTTCATTCTTTTTTTTTCTTTCTTTTGCTGTTTCTTTCTCTCTCCTTTTCTAAAATCTCTTCCTCTTTCTTTCTTTCATTCTTTTTTTTCTTCCTTTTGCTGTTTCTTTCTCCTTTTCTCTCTTTTTCTAAAATCTCTTCCTCTTTCTCTCTTTTATTCTTTTAAAAAAAAAAAGATTAATTTAAACATAAATACCTAAAGCAGTGTGAAATATTTTCCCACCAAATACAACTTTATCGATAAGGTAAGACTACATCGTATTTAATCCATTAAAAACATAGCATTCAAATTAAGATGTGATATGATTAGAGAATATATACTAGATTTCAAAGACATTTAAAAATGAAAAATATTTTATTAATAATTTTCATATTAATTATGTGTTGTGGTCTGGATAATGTCCATCCAATGATATCAGGTTCTAAACTCTGGAGTCTGTAAATGTAACCTGATTTGGAATGAAGGTCTTTACATATGTGCTTAAATTAAAGACTTTGAGATAAGGAGATTAACCAGAAACATCTGGATGGATCCTAATTGCAATCACATTTCTTTATAAGTGGAAGCAGAGCTGAAGAAGTTTAGACAACTATAGAACAGGAGATTGCAATGTCACCATGAAGGCAAATATTGGCGTGATGTAGCCACAACCCAAGAAATGTAGGTAGACACCAAAAGCTGAAAGAGGCAAGGAACAGATTCTCCCTTAGAGCCTCCAGAGGGAGCGTGGCCTTGCTAATACTTCAATTTTTGCCCAGTGACACTGATTCAGACTTGGGCCTGCAAATCTCTCTATTCTCCAGAGAGAATCATTTTCTGTTGTTTTAATTCACCAAGCTTGTGGTAATTTCCTATAACAGCTCCAGCCAACTAATACACTTACTGAAATGATATTTTGGTCATATTGAGTTAAATCAAATGTTTATCTCCATTTATGAAATAAAGATATAGGTGATATGGTTTGGCTGTGTCCCCACCCAAATCTCATCTTGAATTGTAGCTCCCATAATTCCCATGTATTGTGGGAGAGACCCAGTGGAAGATGATTGAATCATGGGGTTGGTTTCCCCATACTGTTCTCATGGTAGTGAATAAGTCTCATGAGATCTCATGGTTTTGTAAGGAGTTTCCCTTTTCCCTTGGCTCTCATTCTCTCTTGTCTGCCACCATGTAAGATCCGCCTTTCACCTTCTACCTTTCACCATGATTGTGAGGCTTCCCAGTCTCATGGTTTTGTAAGGAGTTTCCCTTTTCCCTTGGCTCTCATTCTCTCTTGTCTGCCACCATGTAAGATCCGCCTTTCACCTTCTACCTTTCACCATGATTGTGAGGCCTCCCAGTCACATGGAACTGAGTCCATTAAACCTCTTTTTCTTTATAAATTACCCAGTCTCATGTATGTCTTTACCAGCAGTATAAAAACAGACTAATACAATAGACCAGCATATATTCAAAATTAAGTTTACCCTGTAGTTTATCTGTTGTCTCCATTATTTTGAACAAGATTTTCCTTGTAAATATAAGCATGATAAATAAGGAGATTTTTTTCTATCAAAATCTTCTTATAAGGACAGAACACAAATTGTGTACAGAGAAGGTCATTTGTCCTTTGGCTTATCTAACAATCTCTATTTAATAAAAAACAAGAAAACTAGAATCCTGGACATCCATTTTGCTTTCAGTGGTAGGAAAACCAAATCTATACACAAAAAGGAACCTAATATATCCCAAAAGACCTTATTAATGTATATATCTTCACATACTCCAGATGGAGAGATTTTACTAAGTGCTTAAAATGTATTATCATTTACACAGTACCTTTTTCTTCAAAGTGGTTTGCAAATATGAACTTTTTGTTTTGCTATCCTTATTATATATCATATAATACTGAGATGAGGGCCCAAGTGAGGGTTGGAGAGGGATAATTTAAGATATGTGTATTTGTTTTTGTTTGTTTGTTTCCTGGGCTGACCATGTGTAAGTCAGCCAACAGAATAACAGTAATTATAGGCAACACACTGGAATGAGATAATCTGTTGCAAATAATCTCCACCGTTATTCTATCGGTGTGATTCTACAGAGACTCTACAGATAGCAAAATGCTGATTTGCTGGGGTTTGTATATTTATAAGCACATTATGGACAGATGGGGGCTCATCTCTTCTTGCTTTACTTGAGCTCCTCATAGAAAGGAGCATGTGTGCATGCATTAGCCGAACCATCAGCTAATGAACCATCATCAGAATGAGGGCATCGAACCTCTTGTTTGACTTAGACTTCTATTTAGAAGTGGAAACAGAGGACTAGAGAGGGGCACCACCACTCCTGCTTATTGGAAAAACACTGCTTGATGGCCAATTATCCTCCTTGTTTTTAGAAGAGATTGCAGACCTTTTCTAAAAGATTGTCAATCAGCATTGAACTCACCTTCCTGCTGTGTGGCTCCTCCTATGTGTTTACTGTCTCCAGTAATAACAGTGCCATCTTCATGACATAATTGTGTCCCCTTCAAATCATCTCTGTTCTCACCCTCACTGCTAATTCTGACTTTAATCTGCTCACTGAACCTATGTGGTACCTCTTTTAAAGTTTCCTCTTCTTTCCATTTCCAGAGCTGCTCACTTAGTGGCCCCAATTGCCTTTTACTAACCCACTTTTTATTAAACCACTTTATTGCAGTATGATTGACATGTAAAAAGCTATGCATATCTAATGCATACGATTCTATAAGTTTGAGGATAAGTATACATCATGAAACCATCACCGCCAACAGGGCCATAGACATATCCATCACCTCCCTAAGCTTCCTCTACCTGCCTTTATTTTTATTATTATTATCATTATTATTGTGTGTGTGGTAAGAACAAAACATAAGCTCTACCCTCTTAGCAAATTTTAAATATGCAGTCCGTTATTATTATCTATAGACATCTTACTTTAGAGTATTTATACTCTTAAGTATTTATCCGAAGAAACTGAAATCAGGACCTCAAGGAGACACCTGCACTTCTGTGTTCTTTGCAACATTAATCACAGCAGGCAAGATACGAAAACAGCCTAAATTTCCATTACCAGATAAATGGATAAAGAAAATGTGGTAAATACATATCTTAGAATATTATTCAACCTTAAAAAGGGGAAATCCTGCCATTTTTAACAGTATGAATGGGCCTGTAGGACATTATGCTAAGCGGAATAAAGCAGACACAGAGGAATACTGTATAATCTCACTTATATGTAGGATCTAAAATAGTTAAATTCATAGAAGCAGAGAGTAGAATGACAGTTGTCAGGGTTGTGGGGAGAGAAAAATAGGGAGGTGATGGTCAAAGACTATAAAGTTTCAGTTTATTCAGTTACCTTGATATTACCATGGACTTTTTACAGACCGTTCAGCCTAAAATCTTTTTCTCTTCTCTTCTTCCCTCCAAATCTATACCTCATAGTGTCACCATATTATTCTTCATAAAATCAGTCCGGGCACGGTGGCTCAGGCCTGCAATCCCAGCACTTTGGGAGGCTGAGGCAGGTGGATCACCTGAGGTCAGGAGTTCAAGACCAGCGTGGCCGCATGGTGAAGCTCCATCTCTACTAAAAATATAAAAATTAGCTGGACATGGTGACATGTGCCTGCAATCCCAGCTACTCAGGAGGCTGAGGCAGGAGAATTGCTTGAACCCAGGGAGTGGAGGTTGCAGTGTACTGGGATTACATCACTGCACTCCAGCCTGGGTAACAGAGCAAGACTCTATCTAAAAAAAAAAAACTTCTTAAAATCAATCCGTAATCATGTCTCTCCACTCAGCAGGTTTCTAAGTCCGTTAGAAATAAAATTCACACACTTTATTTTGGCATTCACAGCCCTACAAAGTGTGACCTCCCTCCACCTTTCAACATCTCCAACAGGCCCTCCTCATGTAGCAGACATGCCAGAGAACCATGACTTCTTGTTCTTTTCCAAGCTTTCTCTTCACTTCTATGCCTCTATAAAGTTGTTCACATGATTCCTTCTCTTTTTCATGTCCTCTTTCTATTATCTTTACTTAGCAACGGTTTTTATTCATCTTTTGATGTGCAGCATACATTTTTCTTTCTCATCGAGCCATCTAAAATTCCAGTTATTGAAACTGACCTCTCTCACCTCGGTACTTTCTCAGCTTTCTAAGGAACTTACTCTATTCTGCCCTATATTGCCTTCTGAGCATATTTCATCTCCATTTCAGAGTAGGAAACTATACAACGGGAGACCACGTCTTTTTCACCTTTCATTCTAGGTGGTGCCTAGAAGATGTCAGTTGTTCAATGAGGATGGATAGAATGAAATGCAGTGAGTCCAAGCCACACTGGGTTTATGAGTAAGGGCAATATACACAGTCACATTGAACTGAAACTTCTTTGGGGGTGAAAGTTAAAATGGGAGAGACAAGAGACACCAAAACATAGTTTCTGGAGTTGGAGCCAGGCCAGAGCAATGGGGTTAACAGCAGTGCTCTTAGGCAAAGTGCTTGACCACATAGAATCATTAAAGCTCCTTTGCTCCCTTCCTGCTGGGAAACTCCTACAAGAGGGACTTGCTTTGAGAGAACAAGGTCTGCACACATGATTATTCTTTCCCTCTAAACCCCAGGGGTAGGATGCTGGTAATTACTTTTGGATCTATTCAGTGTAATTACACAACAATCCACAGCCACCTATAAATACTATGTCATTACACGGCATTGTCCTGGTAAACTCTACTATGTTTCCTTGTAGGGTAATTACTGCTGTGCCACAGGGCAAAGATTAGTGGCAGTAAGGACTTTCAGCATTACACTCACATATCAGCTGCAGGACACTTTCCATTTGTAGAAACATAAACTGCAAAGAGGCAGCAGGTTGTGAAGTCTGAGGTGAAGAAAGAGCTTTTTCTCCCTACTGCGAGGGGTTGAGGGAAAGGTATCAGAATACTTGACCTTCATTTTCTCACAAATCGTGGTGGAAAGAATTAAAGTAAGGAAATGGGTAGTAGATATCTACGCTGGTTTCTCTAAAAAATAAAAGAGAGTACCAAAAAAATATAGCAAAGTGATAACTCATCTTGCCATAAAAATAAGAACCAAGAGGGTGATCTGCATGTCTGCCTTTTCCACTATATTATATAAACCATTAAAAAACATTTAAAATATTTTTTCTCATCTTCATACCGTCTTCACTCCCAAGCACCTAAAATGTGGTCTTTTTGTGTAAGAGACTCAATACATAATGAATAAAGAAATGAACAAGAGAATAAAAGTAGAAAATGAAGTAACAGAGGAGGGACGAAGCAAAGGAGTAAGGGGAAAGAAGGTAATAAATATATCCCTCAAATCAAGTCCAAAATTTTTCTTGTGCCCCTTTTTCGTGTGTGTGGTCAGAACACTTAACATGAGATCTACTCTCAATGAAATTGCAAGGATACAATCGCCTGTTAACTGTAGTCTATAGTAGCTTATTGTTAACTATAGTCTGTGTTGTACAGCAGATCCCTGAAACATACTCATCTTACAGAACTGTAACTTACGCCTGGGGAAAAACACCCTATATTCCTCTCCCCGCATTTTCTGGTAACCACCATTCTATTGTCTGCTACTACACATCTGACAAAACTAGAGGCATCAAACTTCCTGACTTCAAAATATAGTATAAGGCTACATTATACAGTATACATACAAAAACAGTACGATACTACCATCAAAATAGACATATAGACAACAACACAGAGAACTCAGAAATAGACCCATGCATATATGGCTAACTGATCTTCAACAAAGATGCCAAGAATATACGATTGGGGAAGAATCTCTCCACCAATTTGTTTTTACAGGCTGTCTGGAGTACCGTGCTGAGGAAGACTTCGTGAGAATGATTCTTGTGAGTACACAGCAATTACTGGAAGGCACACATCATGAAGCTCAGGCATGGACTCTCTGCATCCTGAGAGTTTGAGCCCTTTATTCAGTTCTCTCAGGCTACAGGTAAGCCGTGGAGCTCAGATCACTGAACCCTGAGGCCTACATTGAACATCTGTGGCCATCAGATCTTTTTCCAAGGATGACTGTGGTGGAGTTGGTACTACAGAGACGTGGAGGAGGTTCTGGCCAAATGGACTGACCAATTTCATATTAGTTAGTTAACCAGCCCCCTAATCTAAGCAGCCAGGAAAAAAGAAGAATAAGGAAATGATGTAGCAATAAAATATACCTATTGAAAAAAATTGTCTGGAATTTTGAAAAGATAATTCTACCCCTGTACCTCATCCATTGTCCCTTGTAATCCCAAACGTTTCAAGATGAGGAAATGAGGCCTTTGAAGGGAAAGGGGCAGGTAGTTGGTGGCTGGTTCTAGATTAGAACTCTCACTTGCCAATTTCTATGCCATTATTTTGTTTTGTGTCTCTAACTGAAGGATATCAATCATGAACTACATTTTGAATTTTAAAGATGTTACTGCTTTGTCAAATATTAAGTCTGTAGATATACATTTAATAGTTATCTCTAGGAAGAGAAATTAAGGTCAATTTCATTTTACTTCTTCATGTATTGCTTACACTTTTACAATGAGTGCATAATATTTTATAGTTATATATTTTTTCTTTTGATATAAAGCTATTCTAACATGCTGTTAGTGGTGAAACTGGTAAAGAATACATGGGAGTTTATTACATGATTCTCTGTATTTTATAAAAGTTTTATCAGCAAAAATCTTAAAGGCTATGATGATTCTAGACTAGCACAATATTAGAAATGAAAGACATTTCAGAATTGTTTTAAGTATCTCATTTTATGGGTAATATAATTAAGATCAAGACAGCAGGTGATTTGCCTCATTAAAACCTGTAAATACATAAAACAAAAATACAGGCATCTGCAATCTGAAAAGGTTTTCAGAGTCTTTTTAATTCTGCATAGAGCCTATATAGTCTATGATTCCAACTGTATGATATCCTGGAAAAGGTAAAACTACAGAGATAGTAAAAAAAAAAACTTATATCAACTTTCTGCATCCTGAAAGTGAAAGATCAGTCATTGCCAGGAGTTAGAGGGACGGCAGGGATAAACAGTCAGAGCAGAGAGGGTTTTTAGGGCAGTGACAATTTTCTATACATTACTATAATGATGAATACATATCATTTTACATTTGTCCACACCCATGGAATATGCAACACCAAGAGCGAACCCTAATCTAAACCATGGACTTTTCGAGTCATAATGATGTGCCAACATAAGTTATCCTCTTTAACATATGGACCACTCTAGTGAGAGGTGTTAATAATGGGGAAGGGAATGCATGTGTGGGGGCAGGGAGCATATAGCCATATCTATACCTTCCTCTCAAGTTTGCTTTGAACCTAAAACTGCTCTAAAAAAGTTTCTCATATATATGCATGTATATATATGCATTCTGTATCATAAAAGGGAGAGTGTGCTTGAAAACTCATGTAACTTCTATTTATTTCTGGTATAAATGAAGCAAAGACTATATTCTTTTAAAAAGAAAACTTTTGTTCAACAACTTTTACATGGCAGGAACATACACAACCTTAATCTCATTTCTTCGCAATAATCTTATGAAGTTTTACTGTTTACAATTTAGGAAACCAAAGCTCAACTGTTTAAAATACAGAACAGTTCAAACCACAGATTATTTTCTTTCAATTGTAATTACACAAGTCTCCTTCCTTTGCTGCACTCCTTTCGAGATGAGTTGGAGTTTACATTCCCTACAGAATGGAATCATAAAGGTCTTCTGTATTCTTGTAAAATTAACCAATATATATTAAAGTAGGGTTAGTCTGCTAATTGCCTCTGTCTCCTATTACCCGCTTTTACTGCGCCAAAACCAGGCATTTCTTGTTAAAAGGAAGGTCATTTTTTGATACGTGTAGAGACTCCTTTAAGACTGTGAAGTCTAGAAATAGGACCAAGACATGTCCTATAAGATAACTATGCCATAAAATTTATTTTACTTTACATTTCTAACTCATTTTACATTATTCAGTGGCTTTCACCAGGTAGATGAGAAAACAATGGAATCATCAACCATCTGATTTGCCCAGAACTGAGGAGTTTCCCAGGACTGGGTAGTTTCAATGCTAAAACCAGGAAAGTCCAGAGTCAACTGGAATAAGGTTGATCACCTTAGAAAACAGAGACGGAGGAGGGTTAAGTATTTCACCCAAGGTCACACAGAAAGTTAGCTGATAGAACTAGACTAGAATCCAGAGCTCCATGTAACTACCTCTGAGCCTCTCCATCTAAACTATAATGATTGTTAGATTTCTAGAGTACAGAATTTGATCCGTCCCATGACCACACATACTTAAGTCAAATAGATGGTAAATTGGCAATTAAAAAAATGACAACATGCAATTCTATTTTGTTCCACTATCTACATCCTGACTTTCTCATTTAAGTGAAGCTAACTCTAACCCTGAGCTGTGACAAGTGGCCACTGGAAGTTCACCGACCTGTCTTTATCTTCTGCTCTCTAGCTGCCGCGTAGGTAAACAACACAGGCCCACGCGAGTTCACACACAAAAGATTCTGCAATAGTAACATTTATCTTGTACATGTTCCATTTATCTTTGGCAAAAAGCTTCAGACCCAAACTATCTTAAGTGATCTCAAAGAGACAGTGATAAGTACCTTCCCCGTCATTATTGCTCCATTTTATCACAGTGGTGATAGCAATAATGGTGGTTGTAACCCCCATCAAGTCCATTTAACATGGCTCATTTTCAAAAGCCACTCGATGTCTTGTGACAGTCTGGCCAGGCGGTATGAAAAGATCACTTAACCCCGATGATCTGAGGAAGACTCTGAGTGGGGAAAGAAGGCCCTACAGTCAGAGGCGAGACGGTAAAAGAAGGGAAGGGATAAAAAAGACCATTGATTTTATGACAAGGGGCAGAGCCACTGTCAAAACTGAGCAGCACAAATTGAAGGAATGTTTCAATTAGCTGTTTGCAAGAGAAATTCCTCAGAAGTTGGGTTGCACTCGCTTTTGGTTATTGTTGGTTATGTTTATTCTCTGCTTTTACATATATGCATATGTGTTTATTTTTGACACTAACAGAGGAATCTAAAATTAGAATCTCTATTAGGATAATTAAGGTAATTAAAGAAGACCCATGATAATTTTAATAAGAAGATGTTTTATGATGCGACAGGGACCAGGGTAACAACCTCAGGCTGAAAGTTCGGGGGCGGGGGGAGGTGGGGGGTGTGTTTGTGGAGCCTGTGCAAGCAGCCTGCCACTTACACACCAACACAGGGAGCCTAAACTGCCTCCTTTTCTGCAATCACTGTGTCAAACTGGTTCGTACAGAACCTTCCTGTGATTTCCTTAGCAGGTGTTGAAATTGTTACCAAAGCACACTTGTTTCTGGAGGCAATGGATGTGAATGAGTGCAGAGATAGGTAGATAACCACTGAAATAAATAAATCAATAGTGCTCCATGTTCTGCAACTCTCACTTTCTCCAGCATGATTAGGAGTTGGTGTTGTCAACAGCTGTCACTGAAAATGTAGAAATATTCACAGTAATAACACAGCTATTAAGTCAGTAAAATGGGAATAACAGACCATATTTCATAATGCTGTTGCGAAATTTAAATAAAATAGTTCATCTTAGAGTGTTCTGCAAAGTGCCCAGTATATAGTAAGCTCTATATAAAGGTGATTATGATTATGATGGATCCATATAACATATACGTTGTTGAGCTGAATTTTCTGAGCATAGCTCTTAATAAAATTCTCTTCTTATCCATCTAAAAATGTAAGTCTTGTCATAAAACTGATTGAAGGGCACTGAGGTTTAAAAAAAAAGAATCCTTGATTCTGTAGTTGAATTCAGACTTCATTACCTATAGGCCTCACAATCTTGATAAATTACAATCACCATATTTAACATCAAGAATAATATTACATGATGCTTAAAAGTTCAAGGTCAGAGACATATTCACCTGGTTTTGAATATTCATTTCACCACTTTCTAACGATGTGATATTTATACATTCATAGCTCCAACACAGTGCTACCCATCCTTCAGATTTTAAATTTAATAGCATTTCTTCTGGGGTCCCTTATTATGTATTATTTTATTATCTATTCATTTTTATACATTCTCATTGTTCTTTGTATTTATTCCTTATTACATTTGTTAGAACTATTATAAACTAACTATGCAATTATTTTCCATCTTTCCTGATAAACTGCAAGCTCCAGGAATGCAAGAAATGTGTTTATTTTGTGCACACTAGTATCCCTTTGGCTCTCACAAGGTAGGTAATAATTATTAAATGAATAAAGGCCTTTGAGCAAAAGAGTGATGTGACCTTAATTTCAAGAGTATCGTACTTGCTGCTGATTTTAAAAGATCTTTTAAGAAGACAAGGATGAAAGGAAAAATGTGTTGGGAAACTTGCAGTAATTTAGGTGAGATGTTAGTGGCTTGAACCAAGACAATAATAATGGAAATGGCGAGAAGTGATTTTTAACCCTAGGTACATTTTCAGAGTCTAACTCAAAGGCTTTGCTAATGAATTTGATGTAGGATAGAAAACCAAGAGTTAGGAATAATGCCATGGTTTTTGGCCTGGGCAACTGGATAGCTAAACTGCCATTATGTTAGACAAGGAAAATGACAGAGATAGACTTGCTGTGGACATTTATTTTTGGAATATTTTAAGTCATAATGCCTGTGAGATATCCAAGCAGACTTATCAAGCCAGCTGTTGTATGCTCATGTCTGTGGTTTAAAAAGGAGAGGTCTGAACTGAAGATAAAGAATTCATATTTAAAATTGTGAGACTAGATGAGGTCACCAAAGAAACGGAAGAAGGCCAAGGACTAAGTCCAAGAGCAATCCAATGTTAGAAGTCAGGGGGTGATGAAGAACCATCAAAGGATATTGAGAAGGAGAAGTCAGTGAGGGAAGATGAGCAGATGCTACAAGCTTTCAAAGAAGCTAGAGTGGTAAATCCTGTAAAATAAAACAAGAACTAAGAATTTCCCAGTATGTCATCCTGGGGGTGATAGTGGAGATAAGGGCCACTATTAAAAAGCATGTGAGGGCATTGTTTTTTAACATATTACCATTTAATTCAGCAACTAGGATTTGCAGAAACTGAATAGATTGTGAGGGATGACTGTACACTAATGCTAGCTCAGCTATGTAGCAGCCCCAATTAATCACAACCACCATGCCAGATATGGTTATCCTAACAAAAGCAGATTATTACAAACTCGGGTATGTTGCATGGGGTCATTAACTTGGTGAATACATTCTTTTTCTATTCCAAACAGAAATGGGATTGAAAGCAATTTGCATTTATATGGAATGGATATCATGATACACTTAGAGTTTGTTCCCAAGATATGTTAACTCTCATGCTGTCTATCATAATTTAGTCTGAAGATGATTGGAACATTGTGACATTCCACAGAAAACCACAATGATCCACATTGATGATATTATGTTCATTGGGCCTGATGAGCAAGTGGTTACTAACACATTGGTGGCTTTAGAAAAGCACATGTGCTCTAGAATTCGGGAGAGGAGCACTGAAGATTCAGGGGCCAAACATATCCATAAAATCTGTATTGATTTAGTAGTTCAAGCTGTACCAAGCCATTCTCTTCAAAGTGAAGACAAATTATTGCATCTTGCACGTTCTACCATGATGAATGAAGAATATTTTGGGTCCTCGTGGCTGCATATTTGATACCTAGAAACATGGCTTTGGACTAGATACAGAGTGATGTAAAAGTCTACAAGCTTTTTGTGAGGCCCAGAACAGGAGAGGGTTCTTCGGCAGGCCCAGGCTGTGGTATTAACTGTCTTGCCACCTTATTCTCCTATGATCTTAGAAGTATCAGTGTTGGAAAAAGATGGCATGTGGAGTTTGCAGGAAAATCCCTTTACAGCCCCGGGGGATTCTAAAGCAGAATCTTGCCCTCTGCTGAAAAGAATTACACACCTTTTGAAAAGCATCTCTTGTTATGTTACTCTACCCTAGTGAAACAGATGCCTGACCATGAAACATCAATGATTATGCACCTGGAACTTCCCATGATGAGCTGGATCCTGTTAGACCCACCATGTCCTAAGGTTCATGGGCTCAGCAGCAATACATTGCGAGATGGACTTGGCACCTTTGAAATTGAACTCAAGCAGAACCAGAGGGCATGAGTAAACTGTATAATCCCAGGGTGCCCACCATTCTTGTACCAATGCCCCTTCCTCCACTTTCATCTATGGCTCTTTGGAGATTGTAAAAGGAGAAGGGAAAATCCCAAGCTTGGTTTATGTAAAAATGAGTTAGTAACCAGAAGCAAGTTGAAAATGGACAGCAGTCTTATGCAGCCTCACGTGAAGTGGTTTCAAAATGTAATGACAAGAGGAAATCTTCTCAACAGGTGACTATTCTAACAATGCACCTGTTCAGGTACTTTGTGTGGAGGAAGTGGATTGACATTCGAATATAAATGAACTCCTAAGCAGTGGTAAATACTACAGAGAACTGGAGTATAGACCAATATTATTCTTCAAGGTTTCTGAAGGCAATTCTATTTCCTTAAATATTTTTTTCCATGAAGCCCAATAAAGTTTTATTTCTTTATCTCCTCCCACATCTCTCTAATGTCTTTTCAAACATTAGATAATGGAATTTAAGTTTCTTCAACAAATAGCTCGTGAAAATATCTTTATTGGAGAAACTGGAAATTATGCAGAAAACTAGAATGAAACATTAAGATCTTAGTCCTGAAGCATTAACCACTAACTGGCCTCCCGTGCTTCTAGCATCGTGAGGGATCAGTGTGTCCCGGGATCCAAAAACCCATTCTGCCAATCCTTGGAGAGACATTTAAGAAAATAGTCTGCAATTTCTCTTTAGTGATTTCAGTATTTTCTGTATTTCTTATTTTTTTGTTGCAATTTTTCTTTTCTACCTTTTTCAGGCACCTAACACCACCACTTCTACTTTTTGGGAAAGTGAAGAAATTATTCTTATTCCTTTACATCTTAATATAGGAGTGACAAATGGTTATCATCCTACTTGCTAACTAGTCAAATAATGCAATGGCTGCCTAAAGGCTGCCTCGGAAACCTTCTCAACACAGTATAGGGGAGGGTGTGAGGGGGAGTCTGCTGTGATTAGTCAATTCATTATTGATGTTTGTGATGGGTAGGAGAATGAGTAGTGTCACTGTACAGTTTATTTGTGAAACCTACCTTTGTGTAAACTTTAAGTCAATATTTTACCCTGATCCTAACTCTCTTTTTGCTTTTCAAAAACTTTGATTATTAAATGTTTTAGTCATCTACAAATGTAAAGACAATAGAATAATGCACCTGTTTTATCCACTCTCCACATTCAACAAGTATTATCAATATACGGACAGTCTTCTTTCATCTTCTTACATATAATCATCATCTTCCCACCTCAGGATTATACTGAAATCAAATTGTTTCAACTTAAAATATTTCAGTATACACCTCTAAGGAAACAAGCACACTTTTAATACTTGCATTGTCCAATAAATGAATAAAAGACTTTCCCACAGTAGGAGTTTTTAGAAGACAGGTGCCCTCCTCTGGGCTGCTGAACCAACATAATCTGGCACTTTGCTGCCTATTTCAAGGATTGTCATTTAAGAATTGCAGATAACTGTATTCGGCTAGAATGGAGAGTTTTGCCTGATTTTTCTGAAGGGCAGAATCTATCAGCACATGCAAAGGCAGAGAGTGCAGGTAAATAAGGAGTGAGTGGTAGGTAATAAGACGTAATATGAGTAAGGCTCTTCCATGCTTACTTGAGACAAAGCAACCAACGTTCCTCCAATTTCATTAAGATAACAACCACGTTGACCAATGGCCAACAAAAATGATACAGCTCAGGGAGATGAGCAGATGTATTTTGATAAAACAATGGTTTAGTATTAGATAAACTATTCAATACAGTCTTATTAGATTTTGGTTCCTAATTCTAAACAGTATCAACGAAGGTTTAAGAGGATTAGGAAAGCTAGCCTTATATCCCATTTCCTAAAAGGAGGTAAGCTCGGAGGGTGAATTTTAGTCACAAGATACTGGAATCAGCTCTATGTGTAACTAACTAACCTGCCTGTTCTTGGTGAAGCCATGAGAAGTAAGCAAATGCCAAATAATAGACCATATGACCTTGATGATCTGAAAGGGTCATTTAAAGTAGCCAGCATTTTCTTCAACCCACTGCTTCTTTGTCTCCTAATAACCACAGCCTAAATTTTAATCTCAGCTCCTAATAAAATAAAATGCTTTTCCTATGCAATGTCTGTGCTTGCTGTCTGCATCCACTTTTTATTGACACATGAATACAAGTTCCAGAACAACACGAGCCAGTCTGTGCTATTCGGCCTGGCTCGTGGGAGACTCCATTGCCATACCCAGGGCCTCCTCATTTCCAGTGTATTCCAATTTCCTCAAGCTGCTCCTCTGGGCTGTTTTATTTCCTCTCACCCAGATGTATGCCTGTCCATGAAATGTCCATGAATAATACTCTGGCTTCATAAGGCACATTAAGTAAACCCCTGCATGAGTTTGCATTACTTAATCCCCTCTTCCTTAGAAACTGGATTACTCAAAGCAAGCTGACTGACTTAAAAAATGTAGAGCAAACAGCAAGCAGCATCATGGCCATTGTTCAGCTTGAGCCTCTCCACCTTATGCAGAGGGAAGCGGCTCATCTCAGTGAAGGAATCCATCTGTTTGGTGATCTCTCATATGCACATCTTGACTGTGCTTTACCATATGCTTTATGCTTAATGCATACAGTTTTCTGGAGTGTTTTGGGATGAAAGGCACCAGAAAAATGTAAGTTCTTACTACTACTTGCAGTATAGCTTAGCCACAATCTACTTTACTAGAACAAGCATAAAATTACACATTTTCCCAATCATCAGGTAAAATATAGAATACTCTTTCCTGTGCACAAAGCAAACCCATATGAGATATTATAATAACTTGGACAAATATTATTTTGTTATTTTTATAGTATGCTTCTGTACTTTCTTTTTACGCATTGCTCTCTTCACAAAATGCAAAGAATGGTCCCTCAGTGATTGTTTGGTGTCTGACTACCACATATAAAAGGGAAACTCCTTCAATCACCTCTTCCCTCTTACAGAAGGAGAAATTGCCTAACGACTCAGAGACAGAGTTGAAGAAGACCAACATGGTGAAAATGTCAAAAGCCCCTCATTGAACCACACTGGGAAGAAGACAATGGTAGGGGTGTTTCAACCCACTGGCCGCACGGCTTCATGGGGCTCCTTAGAGTTTCCTATGCATACCTTGAAGCATGTGCAGAAAAATACAATTTAGTTACAGTAACGGTTTCTCAAAATAAATAGCTAAAACATAAAAGACTATTGAGTTTAAATCAATTATGTATTTAAATTTCAAATTTTCATTAAAAAAAAAAAAAAACCACATCATTGGCCCAGTTGTTTTACATTAGAGGACACTATGACCACCAGAGCTGCCGTACGATGTGCTGGAAGGATGGCCTCACAAAGTGATGAGAATCCCAGCATTGAACATGTTTAGTAAAAACCAGAGGATAATGTGTCAGGGACACTGAAGAGAAGATTGTTCAGGTGAAAAATTTCCGAGAGGTGTACTTCCTCTCTTTCACATCACTTCTGACTCTGCTTATATAGATCCTATTGGTCTACAACCAAAATATTTCAGTCCACTTTATTTTCACTCCTCCACCCTAGGCAAAGTCATCATTATCTCTTGCCTAAACAACTCTGATTGGCACCTCTTCAGTCTACTCTTCTTACCTTGACTCCATTTTCACCCAGAAAATTATAAGACAAATTATGTCACTCTTCTGCTTAAAATACCTAGCAATTAGAATAAAACCCTAAATCTCTGCTCTGGTCTAGAAGGTCTTGCAGAATTTAGTTCTCTTCTGTCTTTCCAGACACATCTCTTTCTCTCTCCTCCTCTCTTACTACATTCTAGCTACAGTAATCTCCTTTCTATGCCTTAAGCAGTTCAAACTCTTTCACTTCAGAGGCTTTTCACTGTTCTTCCCTCTTTCTCAGCATTCTTTCTATTGGCTCTTTTTACAGTCAGTATCTTGTCTCTGAAATCTCAGCTGGAGTGTCATCATCTCAGAGGCAACACTCCTGTGTATGCATTTCACTCTCAGTTACTCTCTATCAATCAATGCTCCTGCTTTGCTGTATGGCCCTCTGAAATATTGTCATATATGTTTATGTACTTCAACTTACCTCTTCCACAAGAACATTATCTCCGTGAGAACAAAGACAGTTCCTGTGGGTGTGTGTCACCACTATATCTATCTCCAAGTCTTAGTGCAGCCTCTGGCATAGGGTGAGCATTCAGGAAAGAATGAATGAGTGAATGTACATGTAGAAAGGTAAAGGAGACAATAGGTGACTTTGGAACTTCTTTGGTGCCTGAGGTTGATCTAATCCTCAAAGACACAAGGTTTTTGGCCTCATTGAAAGTCCAGTGTCTTAGCATGTATTTTTTTTTTTATATGAGCCAACACATTCTGAATCCATGACCAGGAAAATTCTTAGTCCTATTGGATAGAACTGCGGCAGATATTATGAATACATTATTTCTTCTTTTAGAACTGACTCAGGAACTGAGCAGGCCTAGCCCCGTAAGCTAGGGCATCAGTGGTCCCAGCTATAGAAAGCTGGGGCGACTGGGAGGAAGGGAACAAATGAACAAAGACTGACACAAACACCCACCCTGTTCTCCTGTGGCACACTATTTTTATCTGCGTTAAAGTCCTTACCATAGACTACTTTTTAAAAATATTAAATTTGTCCCCCACAAACAAAACATAACCTCTGCAGACAAGAACAGGGATCAGATTCATTCCTTTGTTCCCACAGCACCTACAGACTGTGCTTTCATAGATTTGCTCAATAAATTTTAGCCGAGGAAAATGCTGCCTTTCTAAAGTACTCCTAACATTCTACCTTTGAAGCTATGCAGCTCCTTATACAACCGGTATCTATTAGAGATAGGAGACGTAAAGGAGCTGAGAAAGAATTTTCAGAATAACCCTCTGAAACTAGTTGTTTGCTATTTTATCTCCCAGATCCATGGTTATATTTTTCTGTTAAGCTTTGTACCCCTAGAAGGATGGCCTCTGTAGACAACATTCTCCATGCTTCCTTCCCCAGCGGGCAATGGGACACATTCACTGGAGAGTGGAAGGTGGAAGAAGAAACATCGGGGTGTTTCTTCATTATTCACTCACCTCTCTCAAGGCAGCCCCACATCCATGGTTCTGGACATCCTTTTTGGTTTTACATCTTCGTTAATAAAGATTTTCCATCTGAACTGTCTGGATGAGTTCTGCTTTGCTGTGACCCTGACTTCTATGTTTCAGTACATCATGAGTAGCTAAGACAGCCACATTCTTCCAAGATAGAAAGTTTTAAGATAAAATTCTTCAAGAGACCTTAAAGAGTTTAAGAAAAAGAGCTATCATTAGAATCAAATCAAAGACAGAACATGTAAGAATGAGGTGAAAATCTTGAAATAAATCTATGAGATAAGAGAACAGCATTAAAAAGTAAATGAAAAGAGTCCCCTGAGTTAAAAATAATGTTAGAGAATGAAGGACATGGGAGGTTTGGGGTAGGAGCTACACCACCGATATAAGTATCAGAAAGGTATATGTTAGTATGCTTAATAGAATAGACACTTCATGGTTTTCTAATCAAATGGCATGCCTGTAATTTTAACCAAGTATGGAATTCAGGGATTTGAAAGAAAGGTGACATTATCTTATTCACCTTTTAAAGTGCGTTTGTTTGGATTGACTCCTACATTTGATTGTGTGAAAGCCTTGGGTAGACAGACATGTGAAAGTCTGTCTGGAAAATCTGTATTACTTGAAAGCCATTAATATAATGTACAGTGAAATTTACATGCGTCAGAGACAGCACCTATTCATGTGAGCAGATTCTTACATTTGGCTTTATCTTGCCAAAAAGAATTCTGAATTTGGTCTCTCTCCCATGCTCTGTCCTTGTCACATAACTTACATACAATAAAATTCACATGCATAAAAATGTATAATTTGATGAGTTTTGACATATGTATATAACCATAAAACCACCATCAAGTCAAGACGGTGAATTACATCCACCAGACCAAAAGTTTCCTCAAGCCATTTGGAATACCTCCTACCTACTCTTTCTTCCTTCATTCTCATCCATCAGGAAACTACTTATCTACTTTCTATCACAGAATATCTTCAGTTCTCTAGAACTGCGTACAAATGTAATTACAGAATATTTCCTCTTTGTGTTTGGCGTCTTTAACTCAGAATTATTATTTTGAAATTCATCCATGTCGTACAATGTGCCAATAATTCATTGTTTTTACTGCTAAGGAATATTCCATTGCATGCATATACCACAATACTCATCTGTTGATGGCCAACTGGGATGTTTCCAGTTTGAAGCAAATATGAAACTGCTATGAAAATTTGCACAAGTATTTTATAGATATATGCTTTCATTTCTTTGGGGTAAATGCATAGGAATGAAACAGCTAGGATATATGGTAAATTTTTGCTTAACTTTTCTTTTTCCAAAGTGGTCGTACCATTTTGGATTTCCACCAGCAGTGGATTTCCAGTTGCTCTACAGCCTTGCCAACATGTGATATTGTCATTCTTTTTAATTATAGCCGTTCTATTAGGAAAGTAGTAGGAATTCATGGTTTCTTTTGAATTAACTGTTTTTAGTTTATTTTCTTTTGTTAGATTTTTAGTTATATTCCTCTACCATGTTATTATAAAAGGTGCTTTAGAGTTTGTAATGCACATCTTTGACTTATTGCAGTATACCTACAAGTGAGAGTATACTGCTTCACATATAATGTATGAACCTTATAGTAGTACACTTACATTTCTCCCTTTTTGTCCTTTAGGCTATTATTACCGTATATTTTGCTTTTACATATGTTATAAACCCCACACTGCATTAATATTATTTTTATTTAAATGTTAACAGGTTCACAGATTTAAATGATAGAAAAGCTCATATATTTACTCATGTTGTAGCTGTTTCTAGAGTTCTTCATTTCTTTATTATGCTTCAAATTGTCATCTGACGGTATTTTCCTTTTTCCTAAAAACTTCCTTTAATATCTCTTGTGCAATGAATGTGCTGTACTTTCAACTACTGTGTGTCTGAAAAAAGTCTTTATTTTGCCTTCAAATGTGAAATACATTTTCGCTGAATACAGGATTCTGGAGTGACATCTTTTTTTTTTCTTTCAATATTTTAAAGACATTGCTCTACTGTCTTCTTGCTTCCATTGTTTCTGACCCCCCCCCAAAATCTGCTGCTACATTAATCTTTCATCTTTTGTATGTAATATGGTGTTAGCAAATTGATTATGTTGTACCTTGTGTAATTTTCTTCATGTCTCTTATGCTTGCGGTTCATTAGGCTTCTTTGATATGTGATTATAGGTTTTATTACATTTCACAAATACTTGGCTATTATTTTTTCAAATATTTTTTCCAAACCCCTTGTCCTTCCACAGTTATGTTTACATGTATACTAGGTATCTTAACAGCTTTTCCACAGGTCTGTAGTGTTCTTTTAATGGTGTTTTTGTTTTTCCTTCCTGTGTGTAATTTCAGAAAGTTTCTATTATGATATTATTACATTCACTAATCTTTTCTTCTAATCTATTAAGAACTTCAGTGTATGTATGTGTATGTTTTTGTGTGTGTAGACATATATATATGCACATATATATGTTACACATACATATATAAAATTTCAGACATTATAGTTTTAGTTCTAAATTTTTTATTTGGTTACTTTTAATATCTTCCATATCTCTATTTCAGATTGTGTACATCTAGAATGCAGTAACAATAATTTTAATATACTTGTCTACTAATTTTAACATCTATGTTAGCTCTGCACTGATTTTGACAGATTTAGTTTTTTTCTAAAAGTAGTACTTTTTTTCCCCTAAAGTATGTAGTGCTTTCTTCCCTCTTCATATGCCTAATTAATATATTTGGACCAATGTAGCAAAATGCCATAAACTAGGTAGCTTATAAATGACAACAATTTATTCCTCACAGTTCTAGAGGCTGACAAATCCAAAGTCAAGGTAACAGCACATTTGGTATCTGATGAGGGCCCACTTTCTCATACATGGTGCCTTTTCACTATGTCTTCACATGGTGGAAGTGCACGGCAACTCTCAGCTCCTTTTACAAATGCACCAATTCCATTTGTGAGGGTTCTGCCCTCATGACCTAATTACTTCCCAAATGGTTCCACATCCTAATACAATCACCTTGGGGGTTAAGATTTCAACATATGAATTTTGGGAAGACATGAACATTCAGGCCACAGGACCGAGTAATTTTTTATTGAATGTCATCCATCGTGTATTTTACCCTCTTGCATTCAGATGTTTTTTGCTTTTTTATGAATATTCTTGGGTTTTGTTCTGTGAATTAGCTTAGTTACTTGGAAGCAATTAAATGTGCCTTGCTTCTAAGATTTGATAAGGAGCACCTGGATTGTGATTAATCTAGGAATAATTATTTTTGCACTATTGAGGCAATATTGTTCTGTGTATTCTACCCAAGTCTTCATAATCATCAGGTTCCCTACTCTTATTGGTGGAAGCGGGCATGTTTCCTGGATCTGGGTGAGTGTCAGGCATGTTACCTTTAATTCTTTCCAGTGGCTCTTTCCCCATTCTTTGATAGTTTTCTCACATACATATATTGGTCAGTACTCAGCTGAATACTGAATGGTAACCCCCTGCAGATCTCCTGAGCTCTCTCTGTGCAGCTGTCTCGTCTCTGGTACTCTGCTCTGTAAACTCGAGCCACTTTCACCTTCCTAGTTTCTCAACTTTGTCTCTTGAATTCAGGGAGTCCATCTGGCTTCAGCCTGGCTGATCCTTTCTTGTGTCATCACCCACTAACTCTCTCCATACAGAAAGACGAGGTAATCAGAGGTCACTTCACTTGTTTTCCTGATGCCAGTGTCTTGAAAGCAATTGTTTCATATATTGTATTCATTTTAGTTGTCTCATTTGGGAAGGTACATTTAGTCCCTGTTATTCCATCTTGTTTGGAAGCATGTTTTTATTTTTATTTTGCTTATAAATGTAGCATTTGGAGAATAACTATTTTAAATCTAGTTAGCTGAAAGAATGAAGGTTAAAAAACATTAACAAAGATGAGGGGTAACAAGGAAGGAAGTAGGAGATTGGATCAGGGAAGAAGATCTCACTTGCCAGGAGTTGACACATGAAGGAAAGGAAGGTACACATAAGAACTATAATGATTTACTTCCCTTGGTTTGATTTACATAAAAAAATTTAGAATATGCAATGAAATTTGAATTATTTTTAAATAACTTTCAGTTGTCAGATTCTTTTGTTTTGGTTTATTTTGAATATTGTACCATGCACAAACTGGACCACTGGTTTATATGCAGACTATACTGTCTCGCACTTTCAAAAGGCTACACTTTTCCATGTGCTTTTTCTTATATTGAAAAGGTATCTTTTAGATACCATGACTTCATTAAATTCTTTGTATTCAACAAAAGCATTATTTTCTCTATTAAGTCTTCCACCTCTGCTGCCTACTGAGCCTGTTTTGTCCCCTCTCTGTTCCTGGAGTTTCTACAACAAATCTTATGTACACTGTATTGTATACCACTTACATGTTTATCTGCTATTTGTCTTGGCAGACTGAGAGCATACGAAAGGCAGCAACCACATCTCAATCACTTTTGATTAAGCTTCTCAGTACTTCACAGTAAAACAATATATCTTCTCATTCTCCTATAGATTGAAATATTCCTTACGTGGCAGACATGTGATTTAGACCTCATTTTTTGTCCCAAATTTAATCCTTCAAAAAGCCAGAGTTATCATAATACTATCAAAGTAATAAATTGCCTTTAACAGTTTGGCATTACTTGAACCATGTGCTTTCTTTCTGGTTCCAAATCTGGCTATGCATCAGAATTTCCCATCCCTGACCTGCAAATCAAAATTTCAGAACAGTGATTCTCAGGGATATGTATTTTAAAATAGGTATCAGGGTGAGTCTAGTCATTGACAGACTTAGTTTGTTCATAGTTAAATGTGCTAATATTAAGGATTGCCTTTCTGAACTGAAGCATTTTGAAAGAGTTGGTTGCTCAGGTCAAATCTGAAGATTTATAATAGAACCAAAATGACAATAAGATAAAAGATTTGTGTGAAGATGTAAGAATTAACATGGACACACACACTCTTCTATTTCCTATGTAGGGTGGTAAATATAGTTCGGAAATATGTGTGTATTTATTAAAGGATATAAATCGAATGATAAGTACCCTTACCATTTGAATGTCTTAATTTTTTAAGAATAACTTATTCCTGGTCACCTTTTTATTTATTTATTTTGGTCCCTCTTTTGCCATTTTTCTAGGAATCGCATCCCATAATTTGGTTGTAATAAAATGTGACTGCTCGGGAAATGTTCACAGAGTTGGCCTTCATTTGCATGCTGCTACCATTTCAGCCCAGGGCATTCTCTCTTTCTTCCTGGTTCTCCTGCCGCCCTCCACCAGCCCCTCCCCAGCAGAGCACTGATGAGATGTGACAACAGAAAACACAAGTGCATTTCCTGGAGATTTACCAACGTCCAGAAGGAAAGCTCTAAGGAAAAGGAACAATAGAAGAGGGGAATTATGGAGGGAGGAAAGTTTCTAAGCCTATCATTTGCAAATGTCAGCTCCATTCTCAGAGACCTCTAGAGACTGTTAAGCAAACCTGTTTCTAATGAATACAACAAGAGCCATTTGATTCCTCTAGACTTGAGCCAGTCACATTTAACAGATCACCCAGTCTATCTTCCATTATTTGCAGAGGCAGCCTAGGCCTCATAGCATCTTTTCAATTTCAGCTTCAAATGACCCAAGCTCTGCGCTGTCTTAGGCTCCAATAGGATTCAATAGGAAAACAATGTCAGAAGGTTACCATATTTTTCCCATTATATTATATAATTGTTATGTACTTTACCCATTCCAATCCCTTAGCACTTTGGATTTCCATATTCAATTAGTCTTCATTATTTATCAATAGAATCAGGAAAGGCACATAGAAACGTGTAGAGCCAGCAGACCTAGATTTTCCTCTCCACTCCACACTCATCACTTACTTTTCCCTGGGTAAGACACTTATCTTCTTCAGATCTCAGTTTCTGTATCTATAAAAATGACACAGAATGTCCTCTTACCTAAAACGTTTGCTTAAAGAATGGCAGTTTTTATTTGAAAAGCATAAAGTAATATAAAAATATGTTAGAATAATTACCAGGTATAATGGTTGCCAAATATCTGAAGGTGACTTTCTACCTTATGGGGTTCTCTGTTAATTTGCATTTTATAAAGCAGAGAATCTTCTACTCTTCCTCAAGAGTTAGGTGAGCATGGTCATCATTCTTGTAGCTGACTGCTTCAATTCACAAATCATTCTTTTCATTCTGAATTCTCTCTTCTTCGCTACTCTGTATCTGATCCTCCAGGGTCCATTTAGCAAGTATATTAAACAGAGTACAATGCCGATAAGATTCCTCAGGACTTTCTTCTAAGGACATTACTTCTACTGGATCTAGTTCACAGACACTTCCTCCTATGCAATCACTAGTTCCACTATGTTCGTTCCTGAATATAGAAATTCTAACCATTCCTCAGAAGCAAATATCAGTAATGATTTTTAATAGGCAAAACATATGCCCTAAGAAGGAATTTGTGCCTTTTTGCATGCATGAAATTATTTACATGTATTAATGACAACAACACATTGTCTCTTGCTGAATAAGAATTTGATGAATCATTCACCAAGGCCACTATGTACTGCTTCTGACAAATAAATGTGCTAGATGCACCACCTCACCATTGGGATTTCTTGCAGAACCACATGACTTCCAATAGTCATGTTGCCTGAAAATTACTTAGTGGACTCTGATGTGATGATGTTCTTGTACCTATGAAGTATAGAAAAAAGCACCAGAGAGCACATAAAAAAGAAGGGAATAGTGGAGGAGAATGAGAAGAATAAAAATGAGGAAAGGAAAGAGAAAAAAAGAAGAGAAAGGATAAAAGAAGAAATAGAAGCTACAAAGTATAGAAGGGAAAAAATTAAGAATTGTAGGTAGCATGTTGGTATATTTTTTAGAGTAATACTCAAAATAACGTATGTTAAAGCAGCAACATGTTCTCATTCTTTTCCTTTTCTCACCTCCCATTAGCAATGACTGAAGTTATAGATCATGAACAAGTGTCAGAGATTGCAAATATAACAGCAAATAGTGGGGGATGAAGAAATGAACATGAGGAAATTATTTTACAAAATGAATACAAAGGCCTTGTTATAAAGGAACTAGAATGATGTTTTATGCTGAAAATCACTTTTCTGTTTTAAAGCATCTCCGTATTTTATCTAATGAAGAGTGTCAGTAGAATCATATTTAGTATTTTTCTTGAGAAGTGGTATCTCTTCTTAATCCTGACCCAACTAAGCTGTGTCAAACTTATTTCTACACAAGTCAAGTTCAACCCCATTCAGGCCAGTTGTGCTCTTTCATCGGATGGTCAGAACTGGCAAGTTGTCTGTGGTAGGATCTAGAACATAGAGGAGGACCAGGACCAGCAATTAAGACACAACACTCACGGGGCCATAGCAGATATGTGGCAGGCTGGGAGTTATCCATTATGAAAAAACACGTACACTGATACATAGCGGAAGCAGAATCTAGAATGATGTCACTGGTTATGGTTCTGACAAGCTGCTGTTGTTAGGAGGTTGAACCAGGGATGGGAGGGTGCCCCATCCGGCCAATGACTCCATAGCAACACTACAAACTGTTAGGTAATAGCTCCCTGCTCTCTACCAAAATCCGGGCTTCAGGTACCACCACAACAAAGGGAACGTAAGAAGAGGCTGGCCTGGCTAGATATGAAAAGTGACAGACAGTGAGGACTTGTTCTCAATTAAAAAAAAAAAAAAAGAGGCCAGGTTTCTAGGATGCATCCCTGAGCCAGAGCACTAGATTTGGCTTGATGCTGAGTTACATGGGGTTTGAACAAAGATTTCATAAATCCCCTCCAAGGATAGGAAGTATTGGCCTAGATACTGGGACAACATAAGGTTACGGATAGAGTACAATGGGGTTGGGGATGGTGATGGGCTTAAGGCATTGCTACCTTATTCCAGTGTAGACCCAGGGCTCTCAAATCCTCTTATTCTTCCAGTCAAATTATGACATCTAAATTTTGAGTGATATCACCATGTTGGAACCGATTGAAAACTTTATAAAACACTGTACCGGTCAAACAAAACATTTCTGAGGACTTTCAGTTTGGAATTTCTGTTAACAACCATGTAATTTAGCCCTTATAAATGTTTGGTCTTACAAAGTTCTCTACTTTTTACTGTGTTATTCTTTTCTTGCCAATTAAATTTTAGCCAGAAGTGGCTTCTCATCATTGGTTGTAGTTTTCACAGTATCCATCCTGGGCCTAATAAATATTGGAGGATTAACTGATTATACAGGATAGTACATGGAATAGAAATCAAAATTTAAAGAAAAATATTTACATTTGTGGAAGGAACTAGAAGAAATAGCTTTGCCCTAACATCACTGAGGGACTAAGAAAACATGCCAGCAGGAAAAAGTCCCTGTATCAATAAAACACAGGAGCATGAAAATTTATTCTTTTAGAAAAATAAAATGTGTTAAAACAAAATCTGGTGGAAAAAAAAAAAAACTACTTGACAACTCTGCCATGATATTGGAGAAACATCTGTAGATAACTGGGAATAGGAAGAGAGAAAGAGAAAGAGGGAGGGAGGGAGAAAAAGAGAGAGAGAGAAAGAGTGAGAAGAAAAAGAAAAAAAGTCAATAAGCATGTTGGAACAGAGGTTAAAAGAAAAATAAAAATTTGAGAAAAAATTTTAGAGCATATGACATGGTCCCAAGCAAGAAAAGGTGAATACGTCTAATCTGTTTGTATTGCTACAGAGGGATACTCAAGGTGAGTACACTATAAAGAAAAGAGGTTTATTTGCTCCTAGCTCTGCAGGCTGTGCTAGAAGCATGGTGCCAACATTTGCTTCTGGTGAGGGCTTCAGGCCACTTCCACTCATGGCAGAAGGTGAAAGGGAGCTGGTGTATGCAGATCACATTGTAAGAGAGAAAGTGGTAAGGAGGGGATGCCCGGCTTTAACAACTAGCTCTCCATGGAAATAACAGGGTGAGAACTTACTACCTCAAGGATAGCACCAAGCCATTCATAAGGGATCCTCCGCATGATCCAAACCCCTCCCATTAGGCCCCACCTGTAGCAATGGGGATGAGATTTCGATAAGAGATTTGGAGGTGCCAAGCAAACCAAACTATAGCAGAGGGTGATGGAGCAGAGCTGGCTCATACTGGCTGGTAGAGCTGATTTTTCCCAACTCTCTGTTCAATTACGTCACACTGGTTGCCTGAAGTCAGCTATGATAAGAATATTTGCACCACGGAAATCAGCAAGAGCCATAGATAAGAGCTTCTTTTACTCATACCTACAAACTTCTTTCCAGCAGCCTGTTAAACACTTACAGGATATCACTGCATCATAAAGAAATCCTTGACTTTCTATTGTCCAGAAATAACAGTTGGAAATTTTGGGGTGTTGACAGTCAAAAGGCAGTAAAAACCCATCCTGAGCAGGCCTTAGCCCCTGCTCTGGGAAAAGGACAGTAGCCCACCCACTGGGAGCCTCTCCTGCTGACTCCCTGACCTCACAGAAGCTTAACTTTGTTCCCTGTTTAGAATGACACTACTTACCAGTCTCTGGCCACAGTAGCCAAGACAGGACTGGACTGCCTAAATCTGTGGTATGTTGTAGGTCAATTCTTAGACCTGCCCTTCCCCATTCAGGCCCAATCCATTGCTATTCAGGTACCAGGGTGATAAAAAGGGAGACTGACAATCCTACACTGAAGGAATTGCCTCTCTTAGAAAGTTCTGCTGGCCGATGAAATAATGTCTTCTCATTCAGCTGGAATCAATGTGGATGTGGCTCATTAAACAAAGCCCCATATAAGAAAAGGTAAATTTGGTAACAAGTATTTATTTTAATAAAGAATTCACCATAGGATAGCATTAAATAACTAGCTTCTCAAGTGCACTTATATAAAATCTTTTTAAAAGCACTGCTATTATAGAAAGTGAGCTAATATTTAAGGTGAATGTGCAATGACTCTTTAGGGGAAAGAGTGCTTAACTACTGAGAATAATTGTGGGCCTGCTTTAAACTTTAGGAAGTCACTGGTTTCTACAGCTCCAGTCTAATAATTTCCCTGTTCTGTACTATGGCTGGCTCATCAGAAAAGGTATAACTGAAACAGAGATAGCATCTTCAAGGGATAAAAGGCACTGCAAAAATGGACGTAAGTTCAGCTTCCATTACCTTGTCAACATAAATGGCATATTATTTGTGTATCCATTGAAATAGTCACTGTACACATTTGCTACAACTTAGCAAGCTTTCCACTTCCAGAAAACAATGGAACTGGAATTCTATCAATGTATGGTCATTAAAAATGTTAATGTTAGATTTAGTTAATGAGAATATAAATTCTGTCAAGTGCTACCCATGAAATTTAGTTAAGCATGTTAGCTTTTATATTATTGTTTGAAATTTAGCCAGGTACTACTAAACAACTGATTTTTCTTTCCAATGCAGAAGAATTGCAACAGTAGGAGAAGCTAGGGAATAAGACGAAGAAGGAGAAGACATTTAAAGAGGACTTACTCTACGGCAAATTATAGTAGTCAATATTATACAATTTTACTCATTTCATTCACCGAAAAAAGAGACAGGTTAATACATCTATTTTGCAGATGTGCCAACAAATTCAGAGAGGTTAGACATCTTGTTCAAATTCACAGAGATGGCTTTTCAGAGGCAGAGTTGGGATTCTGAGTCTATTTGACTCAAAAGCCTAGGATTTGGGTAGACATTGATGTCCCCAAAGTAGTAATATGTTTATTTTACAAAATTAGAAAAAAAAGAAACGTTTTAAATTAAATAAAAATATAAATTAAGCATTCAACCTAGAGATGCTCATAGTTTATATAGTTTTTGTCCTTCAGTCTTTTTAAATTTTTTTTGTTTTATTAGTAAGTTTCATTTTTTTCTTCCTGTGGAAAGAATATATCTTCATTGTGGAAAACGCAAAAAAGTATAGGGAAGGAAAAAGTCATCTGTCACTTTATACAGTTTCTAGGCCTTACAATATGTTATCACTAAATGATATATTTTCTCATTTGTTATTTCTAAAATTAGAATACTACACATGTACAGAATTGTGTATCCATCTCACTTCCCATTGTTTAATTTACCCAAATGTATGTAACAGTTACTCTCTTGTTATTAAATTATTTTGAGTTGTTTATTACTTTAAATAATGCTACAATTAATATACAGGCCTATAAGTTTTTAGTCCCATTTAAAATCATTTTCTTACAATAAATTTCCACAATTCAATCACAATGTAAACGCATCTGAAAATTTTTTTAAGGTTCTTAATACATATGGGCTGAATTGCTCTCCAAAGTGATTGTACCAATTTGAAAACCCACCTGCAGAGCCCAAGACTGATTTTATTTATAATGTGGTTTTTATGTTAATCAAAATTTGTTTCCTCTTGTTATTATTTTGAAGACCTTTGTTCTTTCCTTCCTAGGGATTAATAAAATTTGTAAATCCTTTTGCTTATTTGTTTAATAAAGGCCTCTCTTATTAACTGTAACTGCTGGAAACTGCAAACATGCCTATATTTTTCACCCTGAACAACTATTACTTAATATAGGGCCTAACACAGAGAAAGCTGTATCTGTTTGTTGAATGAATGGAGAAATTTTTGTTTTGAGGTTTATTTTTCTGAGTATCTACAAGTATCGAAACAATATAACTCCAAAAGGATGTTTTTGTTTTTTGTTTTTCATTTTAAGTTCTGGGACACATATGCAGAATGTGCAGGTTTGCTACATAGGTATAAATGTGCCATGGTGGTTTGCTGCACCTATCAACCCATCATCTAGGTTTTAAGCCCCACATGCATTAAGTATTTGTCCTAATGCTCTGCCTCCATTGCCCCTCAACCCAACAGGCCCTAGTGTGTGATGTTCCCCTCCCTGTGTCCATGTGTTCTCACTGTTAACTCCTGCGTATGCGTGAGAACATGCACTGTTTGGTTTTCTGTTCCTGTATCAGCTGGCTGAGAATAATGGCTTCCAGCTTCTTCCATGTCCCTGCAAAGAACATGAACTCATTCTTTTTTATGGCTGCATAGTATTCCATGCTATGCATATATGTGCCACATATTTTTATCCAGTCTATCATTGATGGGCATTTGGGTTGGTTCCAAGTATTTGCTATTGTAAATAGTGATGCAATAAACATATATGTGCATGTGTCTTTACAGTAGAATGATTTATAATCCTTTGGGTATATACCCAGTAATGGGATTGCTGGGTCAAATAGTATTTCTAGTTCTAGATCCTTGAAGAATTGCCACACTGTCTTCCACAATGGTTGAACTAATTTACACTCCCATCAACAGTGTAAAAGCATTCCTATTTTTCCCCATGCTCTCCAGCATCTGTTGTTTACTGACTTTTTAATGATCGCCATTCTAACTGGCGTGAGATGGTATCTCATTGTGGTTTTGATTTGCATTTCTCTAATGATCAGAGATGACAGCTTTTTTTTCATATATTTGTTGGCCACATAAATGTCTTCTTTTGAGAAGTGTCTATTCATACCCTTTGCTCACTTTTTGATGGGGTTTTTTCTTGTAAATTTATTTAAGTTCCTTGTAGATTCTGGATATTAGACCTTTATTAGATGGATAGATTGCAAAAATTTTCTCCCATTCTGTAGGCTGTCTGTTCACTCTGATACTAGTTTCTTTTGTTGTGAAGAAGCTCTTTAGTTTAATTAGATCCTATTTGTCAATTTTGGCTTTTGTTGTGATTGCTTTTGGTGTTTTTGTCATGAAGTCTTTGCCCATGCCTATGTCCCGAATGGTCTTGACTAGGTTTTCCTCTAGGGTTTTCATGGTTTTAGGTTTTACATTTAAGCCTTTAATCCATCTTGGGTTAATTTTTGCATAAGGTGTAAGGAAGGGGTCCAGTTTCAGTTTTCTGTACATGGTAGCAAGTTTTCTCAGCACCATTTATTAAACAGGGAATTTCGAAAGGATTTTTTAAACGGTCACCTATTTTTTGAAAAATTATGCCAATCATTGAAAAAAGATTTTCTCTGGCGTTCAGCACGTGGTCTGGTCTCAGACTCTGGAGAAGCAGATAGTGATGTCTCAACAACCCAACCCATGTCCGAGGCACAAGGTATTACAGATTGCAATGAGCTTCCACTGTGTTCTCATGGCAGGGAAAGAGGCAGGGGTGAGAAGGCATAGGGTGTGGCCTTGCTATTTACACATGAGTTGTGATATTTCTATTAGGTATTTAAACATACAGAGCAAGTCCTGTGTGATCTTTTTGAAGCCAACATCCTCAGAGTCACTTGAAAAGAAACAACATTCCAAAATCATTAAAGAATAACAATGGCTTTTGCAACCTAAGCAAAAGACCAAACACAACACAACCAGTGGGATGGTCCCATATGCTGACTTTATTCCCTTCTCCCACAGCCCTTTTCATATGTATCCAGCAGATGAAATTTATTTTCTGCCTTGCATGAAAATCTTGGCTGGTCCATGAATTTTCTGGTCTTTTGTGATATTATGGATTGTGACTTAAAGTATTAGAAACACAGTCAATTTAAGTCCTGTGGTCACTTTAAGTTGCCACACTCAGTGTCAATTCAGAAATTAGAATGCCCAGCTAATATTTGACACAGCACACAGTTCAGGTTTCCTAGCCTTAGCTAAGACCTGTTCAAAGCCAGTCTTCAAGAAGGAGAGTGAGACTTGTTTATGTTCTCTCCCTCAAAAATCTCTTTCCAAACTTTTTAGGTCTTATGATTGACCTGTAAGTGGTGGGGCATGAGCACAGAAGAGGAAAGAGGAGAGCAAAAATTTTTTGCCTGGCAATAACTATGGTTATGTGGCTCTGAGTTTTCTGGGTCCTGGCAGATGTGTGAAGCAGTCTACTTCTCTTGAAGCCACTTTGAGTTTTCCTCTGAGCCTACTCTTGTGGGTCCTTCCAGCTGAACTAGCTCTGAGAAATAAGCAAAATACTGTAGTAGTCCAGGCACCTGCTGTTCAACTCCACGAGGACTCTCTCCAGATTCCAATAACTTTCTAGGCAGTTTCTTGGGTCAGAATTAAAGGGCTTAAGCCAGTTCTTCTTGCCCATGACACACATCTGATTTATGAAAAACACCATAAATCCTTTGCTTCCACCCATGGGCTATAGTACAGCATCTCTTCTCCTTTGTTTCTACCAACACAGCATGGATGCCAGCTCCCCTGGCTGCACCCTGAAGGAGCTGGTGCCAAGCCTTGTTCTCTGTCATCTTGGAGAGGATTACAAAGATGGGCAGATTCTGCTTTTCTACCCATTCTATTCCCCAAGGGACCCATCTTTCCTTCACTTCCCTTTGATTAGAGATACTGAAAAGTCCAACATTACCAGGTACATAAAGAGCACAAAAAGTACCTACAAATGTTGAGCCATAAAGGGTGAGAGTGAAAGGTTGCTATGGAAGAGAGATAAGGAGCTGGTGTGATATATTTTGGAGACCATAATGAATGGTACTGAAGAGGTGTGAGTGTCCAGTGTCACATGCTGCAGAGAAGTTAGTCTAAGGACTGAGCGATGGCCACTTGATGGAAAAATTAGAAAAACATTGTTGCCCTTTGAGAGAACTGTTTGGTAAAGGGATGGGGCCAAAGTGAAAATGGATGTTATGTAGTTATTTATTGCTCTCTCCAAATGCAGACTTGATACAATGTTTAGGCACAATGAATAATCACAATTGTCTAAAATGTCTTTATTCAGTATGTTTCAAGTCTTTTTTTCCCCCAAAGGCATATTCCCTGTATGTAAATCTGGCTTTCTTTTCAATATTCATTCATTCATTGGCCCACTTATTTGCCCATTTAGACATACAGGTCTCTTTTAAGTCTACAACATAATCATCTCACTTTACTTGCCAAGCCAAAAATGAAGTTGTAAATATGTATAGTATGACAATCTTCTTCATATGCCTTTATAATGTCTTCATGTGCCTCAGCTTTCATTTGCCTCTATAATGTTTACCTTGACCACCTCAGAATAAAATTATTCCTTCATCATCTGAGTTCTTTGCATGTGTTTTCTTACATTGGTTTTCATTTCAAATGCATATTTCTTCTCTCCTGAAATCAAGTTAAGAACTATACATGTGACGGATGGACTGTGTCTTATGCATTGTCACCACAACAAGCTGTTCTGCCTTAATTTTAAACATTCCATTTTTTCCCCCATTTTCTACAAGGCAAAAGCTCTGAGCATACCATACAACCACATTATGTTATAACTAGTTGTAACATAATTGGAGTTTTATGCATCAAAGCTTTGCACATGCACAGATGGCAAGCAAACTCCTTGAATTCCCCCAGTAACCATGATTTAAGCTTAGTTGTTCAACACTAAAATATTAAATATTAATTGTATAAGAACTGTCTTTAAGGAGCTTGCACTGGGAAGCCTATATTAGCTTCCTATTGCTGCTCTAACAAATCATCACAAACACAGTGGCTTAAAGTAACACAAATTTATTATCTTAGAGTTCTGGAGATCAGATGTCTGAATGGGGTCTCATCAGGCTAAAATTAAGGTGTTGGCAGGCTGTATCTCTTCTGGAAAGTGCAAAGTAGAATTCGTGTCCTTCCCTCTTTCAGATCCTCAAGGCTGCCTGCATTCCCAGGCTCACAGCCCCCTTTCATCTTCAAAGCCAGCAAGGGTGTATTTAGTCCTCACATTGCATCACTCTAGTCTGGCTCCCTTTGTTACATCTGCTTCTCTTAGTCTAACTTTTCTATTTTCTTTCTCTAAGTTTAGGACTTTTGTGATTGCATTGGGCTCACTTGGATAATCCAAGATCTTCTTATTTTAAGGTCAGCTGATTAGCAGCCTTACTAGTTCCATGACATGTAAGCTGACATAGTCAAAGGTTCTGGGGGTTAGTATGTGGACATCTTTGGGGAGCTATGATTCTGCCCACCATCTTGGTAGATACGATATATCAGCAATGGGTAAAAGAAGACATTTTTATGATGTCAGAAAAGGATGCTTAGAGGGAAATGGAGGAGAGCAAGAAAGACACAAAGGATTCTGTGATCGTTTCTGCCTCGTAGAGAGCCAGATATGGCTCTAAAAACAAGTGTCATTGGAATTAAAGTCCTAAAAATGGTATAATGTTTCACCAGACTAATCGATGAGATGATGTTGGAAAAAAGTAATTCTGAGCAAAGAGGACAGCAGGAGCAAAAATGCTTATTCACAACACAGCATGACAAGGTAATGCAAATTGAAAGCATTTTAAATACTGTGCAGAAGTGCAGCAAACCAAGATATAAAATTAGAGAAGAAAGCAGAGGCCATTTCAGGAAAAGCTTTGCATAACATATTGAGGATTTGGGACTTTATCTTGAAAATACTGAATTAAACTTAAGGGGTTTTTAGCAACCAATTAGTATGGTATGGTTTGTGTTTAAGAACAATTACTTTAACAACAGTGGAGCAGGATTGGAACTAAGAAATTCAGTTGTGTTTTCATCAGTAAATGACGAGAGCCTAAACTGAGGGAGCTGGAGAGAGGCTGGAAAAAATAAACTGATGAAAAAATGATGAAAAGAATTTTTGAGACTTGATGAGTGATTAGATTTAAAAAGTGAAAGGGGAGAAAAGTTTCCAGGGTGCTTCACAGGATTTGTTGTGCGTGATAGGTACTATCTAGGGAAAAGGGATCATAAGAAGAACATGTTTAGAGATAAAGATAGAGATGAGTCCTATTTGAGACACCTTTATTTTAAGATACTTGCAAAAAATCCAGGTGAAGATTTCCAGGAGGTTGTTAGTTGTATTGGCCTGGAAATAAGGTAAGCATGTACCAAAAATGTACATATGACACATCATTATATAATGGCAGTTGAAACTATAAAAATGATTAAGCATAAAGTACAAAGGAAAGCTGACCCAGGGCGGAACCTGGATATCACTGATATCTACAGAATGGGTGCAAGGAGAGAATTCAACTCAGGAAACTAAGAAATCACAAGGAATAAGAGGAGAACACGGAGAGACAAAAATGTTGTCAAAATCAGAGGAGAGATTTTCAAGAAGGAAATAATATCGTCAGGTATCAGAGGAAGGTCAAATCAGATGATGATTAAAAACCCATTCAGCCTGGGGATTAGGAGGACATTGCTGACCTTTGCTAGTATCATTGAAAAGAAGGAACAGAAACCTAACTGGTGAATTAAAGAATGAATTGGTGGTCAGCAAGTTCAGACTATACTTGCAATGTTATTAGGTTTGAAGGAGTCAGCCATCATTAAAATCTAAGGAGGTTTGTTTTATTTTTCAGATAAAGATGTAAAGATTTCAAATCTTCATTCCTCCATGAAATTCTTTATATCTGTTTCAAAAAGAATTGAGTGCTTCTTTCTCAGAACTCCCATAAAATGGCACACACCACAGTGAATGTCTCAATAACACAGACAATATCTTAGTCCTCTTTGTGCTTGGCACATGGAAGCAGATCAATAAATAGTTTTTAAATGGATGAAAAGATGAACAGATAAATGAATGAAAATGTGTTCATCAAATTTTGGAATGTAAAATGCTCACATGCATTGATTGAAAGACAGATTTCAACTATGTCATTTGGTCACTGGACACCAAGAAATATGACACTTAGCAGCATTCAATATATTTCTTTATAACCAACAAACAATAACTGGCAGAACATTTCTCTCCTTAGGGAATTAATTTTCATTAGAGTGCTCTCTTTATTGCTGACACTACCCTCTAATAAGTAACTTGAAGTAAAAGAGTCCTGGAGACATGATTCTTTGGAGAGAATGTCAGTTTGCTATACAATTTCTGACGCCCCATCCCAACAGCCTTGGGGGATGAGTGGGAATACTTTCCTCCTACATTAAGCCTAGCGAGAAAAGAAAATTCATGGGCATCCCTTGGAGAGTCTGACATGTTTCCTCCGAAATCTGGGTATCTAATTTTCACCTACCCAGGATTAAAGGTGAAAGTGATATCTGCTTAGAGACAGAAATAAGAGAGGTATCTGCACCAGAATCCAGGTGCACTTCTATCAACAATGGGGTGAGACTGTCTACTTTCTGGGTAAGATGTACAGACCCTTTAGTAGAGAGCTGATCTAAATCAACTTAAGAAAGAGCCCTGCTAAAAAGGATTCCTGGAGAAGGGGCCTCAACAGAAAAGTGTCAGTGAGGGACAGTCCAACACTCAGGGACTGGGGCAGAGAGGTTGGAGGATATGAATGGTGAGCAGAAAGGAGGTGCCCCCCATGCTAATGAACATCAGGAGTGGCCTGGATCAATAGTGCAGGTGGAAGGTTATGAGTGTGTAAAGACCAAAGCAGTAGATTGTGCAGAAAACAATGGATTTAGGAAGCATTTTAAAAGTAGTATAAGGCTGGGCACAGTGGTTCATGCCCATAATCCGAGAACTTTGGGAAGCCAAGGCAGGAAGATTGCTTGAGCCCATGAGTTCAAGACCAGCCTGTCACACAGGAGCACTTTGTCTTTACAAAAAAATTTTAGAAATAGACATGAATGGTGGCACATGCCTGTTATTCCAGTTATTCTGGAGGCTGAGGTGGGAGAACTGCTTGAGCTCAGGAGGTCAAGGCTGCAGTGAATTATGATCACACCACTGCACTCCAGCCTGGACCACAGAGTAAGATCTTGTCTCAATAGAAAGAAGAAGGCAAACAAAAACTACAGAATAAGGAGAACTTGGTGACCTATCAGCTGGGGCACACAAGTGAGAAGGAGAACAAAGTATGACTCTCAGATAAAATGTGGTGTCATCCAGGTAGATTTCTAGGAAGAGAAGGATTCAGAAGAGAGAAACTGGGGAAAAAAAAAAAAAACAGAAGCTCATTTTAGATGAGTTCCCATCTTTGATGTAGACTTAGTCAAAAGCAGTTTGTACACCAACATAGTGCAGCCAAACCTATATTAAAGCCCCCAGATTTGTCAGGCATAGTGGCTAATATCCGTAATCCCAGCTATTCAGGAGCCTGAGACAGGAAGATCCTTTGAGCCCAGTAGTTCAAGGCTGCAGAGAGCTACAGTCAAGTCACTGAATTCCAACCTGTACAGCAGTAAGGCTCCATCTCTAAAAAATAAAAATAATTTTGTAAAAACTCTAAAATTGAAGTCCAGGAAAGCATCTAGGCAGGAGTTATCCATGTAAGGGAGGGCTAGGTATTATAATTTCCTAGGTTTCCTTCTCTCTTGGATTAATTTATCCCTGGGGGTAAGATAGCCTAAAAGAAACCAGCACCCAAGACTTGTTACTAAAGTCATGGACATCTAATGGCCTACAGGAAAAACTGAATCTGAGCCTGATTTGGGGCCAAGAAGGAATTTTGGTAGCAAAGAGACTAGATGGAGTTCCTTGTAAATAGATTTTTTCCCCCGTTTGAGCTTTCTGTTTCTTGCTTACTTTAATGTTTAAGAAAAATCTCAGTTATACATGAAATAAGTAGTAGTGATTCATGAGTGTCCCATCACTTTTAATGAATCTTAATAATTTTCCATATTTCCTACAGGCCATTTTTTAATAAATGAAATACTGAAGAAAAGTCACCAATGCATCCTTCCTAATGGCATTCCTTCCATTCTTATATATAAACACTATCCTAAATTTGGTGTTTATCATTTTCATGCATGATTTTATAATTTTACTACACATGCACATGTGTCCATGTTAATACATATGTCCATGTTGGTACATGTGCTTCAGGATTACCTTCTTTCATTTTATACTGGGCTAAAATTTCTTCATCCATTCTCCAACGGTGGATATGTAAGATGTTTCCAATTTCCCCAATTACAGATAATGACGCAGGCAGTAAAACTTATTTATATCTTCTTGTACACGTATGCTATAGTTTCTCTGGGATATTTACCTGAATATGTGCACATCAGGTTTACTAGAATGTGCTTGATTTAGGAGGATTCCTCTGGAAAGAGAATACAAGCAGAGATTCATGTACAGAGTGTATTTGGGAGATGATACCAGGAAACACCAGTCATGGAATGGATGGAAAGACAGGCTAGTGGAGGGAGTGAATAAAGGATATACGGTCAAACAAGTCACTGGCTAATTGGAGTTTAATCCCACTGAAGGACCCTGAGAGCCAGTGGAGAACACAAGCCTTAAAGTTATTCCAGCCAAGAAAAAAGGGAACTGGGATAACTATACACCAACTTTATCAGTTATTGGTTGAGGAATGCTCCTCGGGATGTTTATTTCCTAGCATTCCCAGGGCCAAGCAGATTTCAGCAACCAAAGAAAGGCTTCAGGTAAAGGCATTCAAGTGTTGGCAGCTGAGTCAGGCAAGTGTGCACTTAAATATAAGGTGAAGGGTTATGAGAAAGGCATGGAGAGCATCTCTATAGGGCTACATTGTTCGCTACAGTAATTACCAATTGACACTCTCCAAAGTGGTGTATGAAGAGGTAAGCTTCTCCCAAGTGAGTTCATCTATTTCTCTTCCACTATTACTTGCCTTAAATCCTGTTATCCAAATATATTACTATAGCTCTACCAGCTTTCTTTTCCATAGTATTTTGTCAGAATATCTTTTTTTTAATTTATGTGACACATTCACAAACCCTATGAATTTTTAATAAAGGCACAATGTCCACAATTAGATTAGAAATGAGGTTTTCTTTGTAGGTGCTCTTTTATGTATATATATTTCATTGCACATTAGGTTCTGGGGTACATGTGCAGAACATGCAGGATTGTTACATAGGTACATACATGGCAATGTGGTTACTGCCTCCATCCCCGTCACCTAGATCTGGCATTTCTCCCCATGTTATCCCTCCCCAACTCCCCACCCCCTGCTGTCCCTCCCCTAGTCCCCTCAACAGACCCCAGTGTGTGATGCTCCCCTGTGTCCATGTGTTCTCATTATTCAATGCCTGCCTATGAGTGAGAACATGCAGTGTTTGATTTTGTGTTCTTGTGTCAGTTTGCTGAGAATGAAGGTTTCCAGATTCATTCATGTCCCTATAAAGGACACGAATTCATCATTTTTTATGGCTGCACAGTATTCCATGGTGTATATGTGCCATATTTTCCCTGTCCAGTCTGTCATCGATGGGCATTTGGGTTGGTTCCAGGTCTCTGCCATCGTAAACAGTGCTGCAGTGAACATACATGTGCATGTGCCTTTATAATAGAATGATTTATAGTCCTTTGGATATATACCTAGTAATGGGATTGCTGGTCAAATGGAATTTCTATTTCTAGGTCCTTGAGGAATCACTACACTGTCTTCCACAATGGTTGAACTAATTTACACTCTCACCAACAATGTAAAAGTGTTCCTATTTCTCCACATCCTCTCCAGCATCTCTCCAGATTTTTTAATGATCGCCATTCTAACTGGCGTGAGATGGTATCTCAATGTGGTTTTGATTTGCATTTCTCTAATGACCAATGATGATGAGCATTTTTTCATATGTTTGTTGGCCTCATATATGTCGTCTTTCGAAAAATGTCTGTTCATCTCCTTTGCCCACTTTTGAATGGGTTTTTTTCTTGTAAATCTGTTTTAGTTGTTTGTCTTAATGTCTCATATAAGAAGCATATTTTTATCGAAACTTATAAAGCATGCTTTAATATTTGCCTTTAGTCCATTTACATTTAATATGACTACTGATATATTTGGACTTACTTCTAGCATCTTTGACATTTCTATTCAATATCCATTGTCTTGGCTTCTTTATTTCATTTTTTTACTTCTCTTACTCTTCAGTGTGTGAAATTCATTTATGTTGTTGCATGTTGCCACAGTTTATTCTTTTTTATTGCTGTGTAGTATTTTGTATGAAGATACCACAATTTATTCATTGCACTGCTGATGGACATTTGGGTTGTTTCTGCTTTTTAGCGAGTTATTAATAAAGTTGCAAAAAGAAACATTCATGTGCACATCTTTTAGCATACATATGTACTCACATATCTTGGGTATATAGAACTGGTTTAGGCATATATTTGTAGGTTAGGAATGTATTTATACTTATTGTATATCGTCAAAACTTTTCAAGGTTGAATGTACCAATTTACAAACCAGGCAGCAATGTGGTCTGTTTTCTCCACATCCACCATAATAACACTTGTAAATATCAGACTACTTAATTTTAGGAACTCTGATTGTGTGCTATTGTATCTCATTACGGCTTTAGTTTACATTATCTGATGAGCACAAATATTGACAACTATTTTGGATGCTTATTGGCCATTTGGATATCCTCTTTTGCAACATGCCTATTTAAGTATTTTGCCCATTTTCTTCTTAGGTGGCTTATCTTTTTCTTATGAATGTATTGTAGTTCTTCATTCTGGTATATAAATATTCTCTCTCTATATATATATTTTTTCTATATATAGAGAGATACATATATAAATATATGATACATATATAAATATTTTCTCTATATATATAATATATATATGATACATAAATATTTTTTCTCTCTCTCTCTCTCTATATATAGCAAATCTCTCTCTATATATATAGAGAGAGAAAATATATATATTCTCTCTATATATAGAGAGAGAGAGGGACAGAGAGAGAGAGAAAATATTTAT
This sequence comes from Plecturocebus donacophilus, assembly GCA_004027715.1. Lineage (NCBI taxonomy): Eukaryota > Metazoa > Chordata > Mammalia > Primates > Pitheciidae > Plecturocebus > Plecturocebus donacophilus. The sequence goes on along the minus strand of PVKP010001597.1, from coordinate 94,119 downwards.
ATATGTATCATATATTTATATATGTATCTCTCTCTCTCTAGAGAGAGGGAGAGAGATTTGCTATATACACATATAGCAAATATCTTCTCATATTTTCAAATATTGGTTCAACAACATTCTTTCATTCTATTCTCCTTGAACTCCTATTAAATGGAATTGACATCACTGTATTTATGTATTTATCCTACATGACTTTAATTTGCTCTTTCATGTATTTTTTACTTTTTTTTCCCTGTAGTGCAGTCTAGAATGTCCTGCCTATAGGATTTTTATCTAAATAAATGAAATTGATAGTTCATTTTTAATCACATGGCTTTCAATTGGTTATTTTTATATTAAACAACACAGTTTAATAAACTCTTGTTTAATATATTCTTTCTCTTTTTAATGAATGTGTTTTCATTCATCTATTTGAGTACTATAACATTTATTTAAAAGTTTTATTCCAACGATCTTATGAAATTTGTTTCATTGGGTGTTCTGAGCTACCTTAGAATTTGACTTCTTACTGTGTTTTATAATTTTTGTTTAGGAATTTCTCTTATAGCTTTTTTGAAATCTCTTCCTCTTGCATTCTTAAAATCTTTTCCTCCCAGGTTCAATGACTTTGCCTGCCACTCATAATTTTCTCTCTCTAGAATCCATAGGCATGCAGTCCATCTGGGTCTTAAAATGTCAACTCAGTGATCCTGTCTAATGATGTTTAGTGGGGCATCATAGATTCAGTACAAAATTTACAAATGAGGCATGATTCCGTCATGGTCCTAAAGGTGTCTGTTATTCATATCCTTTTTAGACCTGCAGCTTCTTATAAGCTAAAGACTCAGTAAGCAAGATTACTTAAAAAACAAATTAGTAGGTCAGGTACCGTGGCTCATGCCTGTAATCCCAACAGTCTGAGACTCTGAGGCAGGAGTATCACTTTAAGCCAGGAATTTGAGACCAGCCTGGGCAACATAGTGAGATCCCATCTCTAAAAAAAAAAAAAAAAATTTGTTTTAATTAGCCAGGCATGGTGCTGCATAGCTGTAGTCCCAGCTACTCAGGAGGCTGAGGCAAGAGGGTCTCTTGAGCCCAGAAGTTTGAGGCTGTAGTGAGCCATGACTGTGCCACTCCACTCCAGCCACGGGAACAAAGTGAGACTCTCCCGACATAAAAATATTAAAACTAGGTCATTTTTACTCATGCGTGCTCCTTCCATTTCCCTACTCCCAAGTAGTAAACTTGACCCTAGTTCTTCTCTCTGCATAGCACAATTTTTAATACGTTGCCTTACAGATATCAGATTCCTGACTACAATACTTGCTTCCAGACCCACAGCCTATCAGCCATGTGGATTCAGACTCATTTTCGTGTCACATTTCTGGTCCATTGTTGGTTCACTAAGTGGCTGTCTTGTTTTTGAGGTTGCATCTATCTAACTGTTTACATTACATTCCTCAATCATTGCTACTATTGTTGCCTATAGAAGAGTCGATCAAAGTATAAATAAACAACCTCAGTATCTTGAGCAGAAGCCTAAAAGGCTACAAAATTATCATACGACTCGGATCCCAGGTGAGTTTTCTAAGAATTACAAAAAAAAAAATGTAATTTAAAATCAAAAATAAGGGTCAAAATCTTCATATCAAATTCTGAAATTAGGAAGGTATTCTATTCAAGCTTCCACAAAGTTCATCTGATATTAAGGGCCATTGTAAGCAAAGAGATGGACAGCATTCTTGAGAGTTTATTTTCCTAGAATCAGAGCTAATTCTGCAATACGGATTACTCAAGAACCAAAACTAAAATTATCCTTAGTTACAGATATAGCAAGTCCAAAGTTCAGAGTTACAGACACAGATTCTGTGATCATAAACAGATTTTAAGCTTTCTGCAATTTATTTTTATTTATGACTCTAAACCTCATCTCTGCCAGATGCAATAATAATAATGATTTTAAAACGACAATAAACCATTCGCTTTCAAATAAACTGAGTGAATTCCAGATCTTCATTGCTCTTTAAGAGTACATACTTAATAACTTGATGATTCTTTTTCTCCTTGCTTTCTTGACAGGTTTGAACTGTATCATGAAAGTTGGAGAGAAATTTAGATATCGTCCTGGAATGGATTTGGGGATGGGGAGGACAAGGGGTTCTTGGCATCATTCTCGCTCCTCTACGGCTTTCAGTGAGATGTAACTCACGTCTTCTTCCCTCATGTGTATGCTCAGGCTCCCAGGATCACCTAACACGATTCTCTGTTCCTGAATGTCAAGATCCTTTTAGGTGTACAGGCCCACTCTCAGATTTCCCAAGCTGTCCCTGTGGGCTTGAGAACTTTATCTGTGCTGCATTCCTCATACCATACGTGGTAGATACCTTCTAAGGCTATCTAATTGCCCATCTTGTAGACACCTCTCAGCCTATTTTACTTTTCCTCTCTGGCAATGTGGTGGCCTAAGACTTCTGTATCAGATGTGAAGCCTTCGCAGACCACACACAGGGAAGTGAAGCACAGTTTTACTCGGCTTTGAGACTCCCTTCATGACCTGAGTTTATATTTTCTACCTATCTAGGTCCAGGGGTTCGATGTGTACAGGGGACATAGTGCAGGATCCACATGACTAACAGAACTCCTGGTAATTTGCTCTGCTCTCCCTTCTCCATGGGAGACAAGAACTCTTTGGCCCATCGTAGGAAGAGTTTGCATCCCCTCCTCCTGGAGGAACTGGGGCAGGAGACTAACCAGGAAATTATACCCACCGTTATGCCAAAACTCTTAATATTGAAAAAAATCTTTTTTATTGAGCTATTGCACCTACCACAGAATCTATGCTAGGCTATTTGAGGAACCCAGAAGCCAACACTTGACGTTCTCTCCATATTGCCCCTAATATTGGAAAGAACCAATGCCTAAACGGTGAGGAGAGGAGATGTTAGGAAAAAGCCTTGAGTTAAAATCTCAGGATTTTGTCTGAGTTCATAGGAGAATATACCGTCCCCTTTTGATGGTGTGGCAGCAGAAAGTACAGGAAATCTGGCTCAGGCTTTGATCTTGCACTTGAAGGTTTCTCATAAAAAGACTGCATTTTCAAATTTCCTAACTCCTGGACAGTTAAGTGAGAATCCACTGCCTTAGGAGAGATTTTAGAATGTCAATAATTGAGTGACTAAAGACCACAGTGCCTCTGAGCTGAAACTGAACATGAATTGTCCCAGGTCATTCACTGGGCTTTAGGGATACCTGAGTGGACATCATTCTCTACTACCTCCTTCCCTGCCATCCTATATTTGAGAGTCCCTTTAAAATATTTTAAACACTGTTTTTTAAAATTGAATGGGGAAGATGTTTATGTTGTTTCCTTTTTTAAAGCAAAATCAGCCTCACTGTGTGGTGCTGAGGTTGTCAAGTCTCTACTTAAAGGCTACTGCAGGAAGATTGAGTCCCTCTCTCTCTGTCTCTTTTCCCTCCCTCCCTCTCCCATTCAAGTGTCAGGAAAATTCTCTGTGCCTCTCTCCAAAGGCACCTCAACAGCTGTGAACTCATGACCTAATTGTTCTAATGGCATTTCCAAGCTCCCCTGCTCAAGGCCAGAGAAATCTCAGGCCTTTGGACCTCCAGCCAGTAATTCATGGTACTTAGTCAAACTCCCTCCCCTCCCCGCAGGCCCCCTCCTGCTCCCCTCCCACTCCCTCCTCCTGGCCTCTGCTCTCACTCTCTGCTCTCTCCTCACACCAGTATGAAGCAGCTTGATCACCTGCCAACCGGTATTGATTTTTGCTTCCCAATCTCCAGGCTGGATGGAAGGAAAAGATTAAAAACAGTTTGTCAGTTTGAAGTTGAATAAGAATTCGGCACAAGGGACATCTTAGACATGTGAGGAAGTGTCAGGGGAGGTTGGGAGTGTGGGCAGTCAAGGCCAAAGCACGTCTTAAGGGAGTTTAACCCTTTATTGCAATCAGCCCCAGAATTTTTGAAGAGGATATGCTGTAATCCTGCATACTCCCTTTTCTTGTGCCTCATGTACTCACATCCCCTCATGCTTTTCTTTTTGTCCACAACATCAAACATGGGTTTTATTTGGACTGTCCCAGGCCAAAGGATACCACCCCTTTGGCTCACTGACACCCATGTTAAGTTTGCATTCCTCAAATCCCTGCTGTATCCTGCTAGGTCACTCAGGCTTTACCAGGAGATACAGTGTGTGAATTCCTGTGGCCCTTCAGTTGTAGGGAGCCCCGACCCTGAGCATCTGAGCTCTGCCAACAGCCCCTGTTAGTATTCACAGAGCAGGTCTGTCCGCCGCTGTCCTTGTCAAGACAGAGTGGGGAGATCAGGGAAATCTGCCCTTCAAAAAAATGAGTATCGTTGACTCATGAAGGATCCTTTTGGCTTCCTTGTCAGCTACAGAGATGACAAATGATTTACACACATCTGTAGAAAACCTGAAGGGCTACAGCACAAGGAATCAGCACGTGGAGGAGTCAAATCTAAGGCACTAAAATGTTACTCAAGGGCCAGGTGACTAGTCTTTCAAGAGCTCAGGGGCTGAGCTGAAGCAGAGGACCACCTTTCCCTTTCTTCCCTTTCCTATGAGCAAAGTGTTTAGATCCAGGTCATACTAACCTGTGGCCACAGAAACAGGGATAGGAGATTTCTTCACAATAACGAGGATTTTGCGAGTTCTACAAAAAGTTCAGTGACATCTAACTACCTCTTCTTTCCCCATTTTTTCTACCCAATTTGGTATTAATGATTCGTGCAATATGTAACTGTCTTAGTTTGTTTTCTATTGCTTATAATAGAATATCGGAAACCAGATAAATTATAAAGAAAATGAATTTTTTCTTACAGTTGTGGAGGCTGGAAAGTCCAAGGTGGAGGGGCTGCATCTGGTGAGGGCCTTAGTGCTGGTGGAGACTCTCTTCAGAGTCCTGAGCAGCACAAAGTATTACACGGTGAGGGAGCTGAGCATGTAATGTGCTAGCTCAGATCTCTAATCCTCTTCTTATAAACCCAGCAATTCCTCTTTCATGATAACTCATTCATCCATCAACCCATTCATCCATTCATGACCATTCATGAAGACAGAGCCTTCATTACCCAGTCACCTCTTAGAGGCCCACCTCTCAATACTGCCACATTGGAAATGAAATTTTCAACATGAGTTTGGGGAGGTATAAATCTTCAAACAATCGCAGCAGCATAACAAGACAGAAATCAATTTTGTTAACATGAAAGTCTGGATGATGTGCTGTTCAGATTGTTTTGCCCACTCTATGCACTCATATTTTGTCACTATCAATTGTTTTCTACTTAGTCCAAGTAGCTTATATATTAAAAAAATAGTATCTAGAATTATTCAGAATTTCATCAGAATTTCATGAAGAAAACAAAAAGATATTAAAGAATGGTTAAAATTGTGCTGAGTATTCGAAATTTTGCTCCATTTATTATAAGTATTTAAGCGGCATAAATAAGTAGGAATTTTGAGTTCTTTCTCGACACTCTTTCTAAGGAAGGAAGCCTGGTCCCGTCTTGATATCTTCCTGGTTTTCTCATACATTTCTCATCTCATACCATAAGCTTTGTTGTATCAGCTTCTTTTCCCATGATTTTTAATGCTTGATCTCAAGCTTATTGTTTGCATGTGCTCTAACACAAAGTGCTGTCTTGACTTTTTCTCTGAGAAACTGTTTTCCTCCAATATATTCTTCAAAATACTACTTGTAATTACATGATGATATAACCTCACACCTCTCAAAGCCTGATGTTTTGTCTGTTTCCATTTTGATCATGATTTTATATTACTTCTATAGTGAACAGTATAGTCTATGGCAAAAATGGGATTAAAATCTCATTGCAGAAAAAAATGCCATTTGGAACTGGGAATAACTGCCTACATAAAAGTGATCTGAAAATATTTAGAGCATTGGGCACACAAATAAATGCCATGATATTGTTTATATTAAGTCCTTAAATATTCACCAGCCCTTCTCCCAAAAAGAGATTTATTGGCCTTAAAGAGGAGATACAGAAAGAGATGGGGTAGAAAGTTTATTCAAAGGAACAATATCAGAGAACTTCTCAAACCTAGAGAAAGATATCAATATTCAAGTACAAAAAGTTTACAGACCGCCAAGCAGATTTAACTCAAAGAAGTCTACCTCAAGATATTTAATAATCAAACACCCAAAGGTCAAGGGTAAAGAAAGGATCCTAAGGGCAATAAGAGAAATAAATAGCATACAATGGAGCTCCAATATATCTGGCAAAAGACCTTTCAGTGGAAACTTTACAGGCCAGGAGAGAGTGGCATGACATATTTAAAATCTTCAAGGAAAAAAAAAAAGACCTTTTACCCTAGGCTATAATATCCAGCAAAAATATCATTTAAGCATGAAGGAGAAATAAAGACCTTCCTAGACAAACAAAGCTGAGGGATTTTGTCAGCACCAGGCCTGTCCTACAAGAAATGATAAAGGAAGTTCTTCAATATGAAAGAAAAGGTCGTTTGTGAGCAAAAGGAAATTATTTGAAGGTATAAAACTCACTGGTAACAGTAAGTACAGAGAAAAATAGAGAATAGTGTAACACTGTAATTATAGTGTATAAACTTTTCTTGACTTAAGTAGCAACTCTAAATAATAAGCCAATCAGAAATAATAACTACAACAACTTTTCAAAACACAGAGAGGGCAATAAAACATGAAGAGTAACAACAGAAAGTTTAAAAGTAGGGGATGAAGTTAGAGTGCAGAGTTTTTGTTAGTTTTCTTTTTGCACATTTGTTTGTTTCTGCAATCAGTGTTAAGTTGTTATAAGTTTAAAATAATGAATTATAGAATAGTACTTGCATGGTACCTGCAAATCAAAAAACATACAGTAGATACACAAAAAATAAAAAGGAAACTATTAAACCATGCCATAAGAGAAAATCTTCACTAAAAGAAAAACAGTATGAAAGGAAAGAAGAAAAAAAAATCAGAAAACAAATAAGAGAATGGCAAGAGTAAGTCCCCACTTATTAATAATAACATTGAATATAGATGAACTAAATACTCCAATCAAAAGACACAGAGTGTCTGAATAGATTTTTTTAAAAGACTCAATGATATGTTGCCTACAAGAACTCACTGTACCTATAAAGATGCACATAGACTGAAAATAAAATAATTAAAAAAGATATTCGATGCTAATGGAAACCAAAAAAGAGCAGCAGTCACTATACTTATATCAGACAAAGTAGATTTTAAGACAAAAACTGTAGGAAGAGACAAAGAAGACCACTATATAATGATAAAGTGGTCAATCTTGCAAAGGACATAACAATGATAAATATATGCACACCCAACACTGGAGCACCCAGTTACATAGAGCAAATATTATTAGAACTAAAGAGGGAGGGAAGTAGACCCAATACAACAACAGCTGGAGATTTTAACACCCTACTTTCTGCATTAGACAGATCTCCCAGACAAAAAAATCTACAAAGAAACATTGGACTTAACTGGCACTATAGGACAAATGGACCCAGTACATATTTCCAGAAAATTTTAACCAAAGGTTGCAGAATGCACATTCTTCTCCTCAGCACATAAATCATTCTCATAAACAGACCATATGGCATGTCACAAAACAATTCTTAAACTATTCAAAAACTGAAAATAATATCAAGCATTTTCTCTGACCACAATGGAATAAAACTAGATATTAACAGCAAGAGAAATTTGGAAACTATATAAACACATGGAAATTAAACAATATGCTCCTGTATGACCAGTGGGTCAGTAAAGAAATTAAGAAAAAAATTGAAAGTTTCCTGAAACAAATGATAATGGAAACCACAACATACTAAAATCTATAGGATACATTCAAACAGTATTAGGAGGGAAATTTATAGTTACAAGTGCCTACATGAAAATGGTAAAGATCAGAGCAGAAATAAACGAACTCGAAAGAAAGAAAACAAGAAAAAAGATCAACTAAATAAAAAGTTGGTTTTTCAAAAAGTTAAACAAAATTGACAAACCTTTAGCCAGACTAAGAAAGCAAAAAAAGGGAGAAGGCCCAAATAAATGAAATCAGAAATAGAAAAGGAGACATTATAACTTATACTGCAGAAATTCAAAGGATCATTAGTGGCTACTATGAGAAACTATATGCCAATAAATTTGAAAATCTAGAGGAAATGGATAAACACATAGATACATAAAACATACCAGGACTGAACTATGAAGAAATCCAAAACCTGAACAAACCAATAACAAGTAGTGAGATGAAAGCTGTAATAAAATGTCTCCCAGTAAAGAAATGTCTAGGACCTGATGGTTTCACTGCCAAATTCTAAGAATCACCAACAAAATGCTAGAAAACTGAATTCAGCAATACATTAAAAAAATCATTCCTCAAGTGGGATTTACCCCAGGGAATCAAGGATGGTTAAACACACACAGATCAATCAATGTGGTACATCATATTAAAAAAATACAAGACAAAAACCATATGATCATTTTAACTGAAGTTGAAAAACCAATAAAATTCAACATCCCTGCATGACCCCATCCCATCACTCATGTGAAACAACTTAAATATAAAAAATGTTCATTTCAGCTGAAAAGGTGTCAAAAATTTATAAGCAACTATAGTGTTCAAGAATAGAAATGTGGCTAATTATATTACACTGCATTTTATATGTTACCATTAAAAATTCTATTTTAGAAAAATGAGAAAATTAAAACATATTGACAATAGAGTTGACCCTTGAACAACACAGGTTTGAACAACCTGGGTCCACGTATAGTCAGATTTTCCTCTGCCTGTGCCACCTGAGAAGAAGCAAGACCAACTTCTCCTCTTTTTTCTCCTCTGCCTACTCAATGTAAAATGACAAGGGATTTATGATAATCCGCTTCCACTTAGAAAATAACACAAAGGACAAATGCTTTAGAGGATGGATACCCCATTTTCCATGATGTGATTTACTCTTCTTTATGGTTTTCTAACTTTTTTTCTCTAGTTTACTTCATTGTAAGAATACAATATATAATACGATAACAACAAAAAGTTATGTTAATCAACTGTTTATGTTATCACTAAGGCTTCCTGTCAAAAAAATAGATTGCTAGCAGTTAGGTTTTGGGGGAGTCAAAGTTATATACAGATTTTTAGCTATGCGGCAGGGATGAGGAGTAACAGGAGGGGTGTCAGCATCTCCACTCTGGCAACAAAACCTGCATATTGTTGAATTCAGTCCAGTTATAAAATAATCCTACAGTATTACAGTACTAACCCAGTTTCCAAAACATGTGTGTGTCTCTGTGTGTGTGTGGGGGGGTGTGTGAGGGGGTGTGTGTAAAAGAGTGTGAGTATGAGAGAAAGAGAGGCTATTAACAAAAATGCTAACAACAGCTATTGCTTTTACTAAGGAAGGTTTTTAATTTTGTTCTATTATCTACATTTCCTGGATATAAAAGTATAACTTTTATAATAAGAGAAAAAAGTATATTTAAATCTCACTTATTCAGTCCAAACGGCTTTGGAAATAACTGTTTATAGTTCCCAAATTTGAAGGGATAAAAATTTATGTTTCAAAGAAATAGTTTTGTTATTTTAAAATATGCTTAAATCTCTTTTATTTACTTAAAGATATAAATTTTTCCCATTGTTTATTTCTACATGCTGCTTTAAAAATACAACCAATATTTCTAGGACTGAAGTATAAGTTTTGAATACTCAAGCATGGCATCTAGGTATGATTTTAAAGAAACCAGTTATGGGGAAGAGTTTTCAAATTATGATGGATTCCAAATAATTGGATAATGAGCACATAAATATTTCCTGTGTCACCAAATATCAAGTTATAACACAATAGATAAAAAACTTGTACAAAGTTTTGTTTTGAATGCTTAAGTTCAAACAAACAATGTGAAATTTACTATTTGTAAAATCATAGGTTGTTCATAATCTCTCTGCACTTTGGTTTCCTTGTCTGGCAAATGGATTAATAATAATACCTCACAAGACTGTGTGATCATTAAACCAGTGTGATCATTCACGTGAAATCAAATTACCAGGTATAAAACATCATAGAGAACATTTGTCATTATTGAGAACAACCTACTGATTTGTATAAGCAGAAAAGTTATAGGTCAAATGAAAAAAGTCTGACCTGAATCATAGAAACAGAGAGTCGTGCATCAAGTCGATTCTCAGACTTGAGTCAGCTTACCACCTAGAACCCTTGAATGAAGAAGAGACTAAGTCCCCTTGAGGCAGGAAACTAGTAAAAGTGTATACTGCTCATTTTTCTCCCGGACTTTCCCAAAACGACTTATGGCCTTTTGCCAGGGCAACTGGGCATTGGGGAGAAAGAAATAGCCCGATATTTTGGGGACTACTATAAACTGTCACTGACTTGACACTAATTTCTAAAGATTCAAAATGCAGACTATGGGCCATCAGTCAGAGTGGGGACTTATGGAGAAGGTAAGGTGATTCACGGAGTTTTGGCTTAAGTACATCTTCTTGAGGGCCTGGGTCCAGTGGTCCCTCAATTCATCTTGTGATTATTTCCCAGTTCTGCTATTTATAATCAGAATATATTTACCCAGGAGCTGGCAGAATTCAAACTGATTTTTTGACTCGTGGAGTGGGAGCTATTATGGTAGAAAATGCCAAGTGGAAGCCATTAGGGCTACCTCTACCCAGAAAATAGTAAACCAAGCCAATGCTGCAATCCTGAAAGAACTACAGAAATTAGTGTAACCATCAATGACTTGAAGTTTGCAAGGGTGGTCATTTCCACCAGCTCCCCATTCAGCTCACTTATTCAGTCTATGCAGAACATAAATGGAATCTGGAGAATAACCGTGGATTAATATAAGTTTAACAAGGTGGTTACTACAATTCCAGTTTCTGCATCCAGTGTGGTTTCATTCCTTAAGCAAGTTAACACTCAAGTACTAACTCTAACATACCTATTGATCTGACAAATGCCTTTCTCTCCATTTCCATCCATAAGGCTGACTGGAAGCAGTTAATTTTCAACTGATAAGGCCAGCATACACTTTCATTATCCTACCTCAGAGATATATCAGCTTTCCAACGCTGTGTTATAATTTAGTTCTCGGGGATCTTGATAATCTTTCCTTTCCAAAAGATATCACACTGGTCCATTACATCAATGGCATCATGCCAGTTAGACCTAGTGAATAAGAAGTAGCAAGTACTCTAGACTTATTGGTAAAGCAGTTGTATATCAGATGGTGATAAATACATCTGACTAAACTTCCGTGGCCTTATACCTCTGTCAAATTTCCAGGGATCTAGTCATGTGGGGCATGTCAAGATATCCCTTCCAAGGTGAGGGATAATCCATTGCATCTGGCTTCTTTTACAAGAGAAAAGATGCAAAATACTTAGTGGACTTTATTTTGGAGGCAACATATTACTCATGTGGGTTTTTTACCCAGACCCATTTACTGACTGATCTGAAAAATTGCTCGTTTTGACTGGGGCACAGAACAAAAGAAGGCTCGGTATAGGTCCAAGCTGCTATGTGATCTGCTCTACCACTTGGGCATGCGATCCAGCAGATCCACTGGTGACTGAAGTATCAAAGGCAGATAGGGATGATACATGAATTCTTTGGCAGATCTCTATAGATGAACTGCCCCACAGACCACTAGAATTTTGAAGCAAAGCTCTGCCATCCTCCACAGATACTCTCCTTTTGAAAAACTGTTCTTTGTCTACCAGTGGGTTTTAGTAGAGATTGAGTACTTAACCACGGGCCACCAAGTTACCATGGGACTGGAGCTGCCCATCATGACCTGTGTGTTTTTTGATCCATAAAGTCACAAATTTGGGCATTCACAGAAGCACTCCATTATTACATGGAAGTGGCATATATGTGACTAGGCCCAAGTAGGCCCTAATGACACAAATACATTCCATGAAGAAGTGGTCCACATGTGCATGTTTCTCATTCCAGCTACCCTGACTTTTCTCTCTAAGCCTGTACCTATGGCTTTAGGGAGCATTCCCTTAGATCAGGCCTGCTTTATAGATATTTCTGCATGATATGCAGGCATGGCTTAAAAATGGACAGCTATAGCGCTATAGCCCTTTTCTGACACATCCTTGAAGGATGAAGGCGAAGAAAAATCTTTCCTGTGGGCAGAACTTTGAGCAGTGCACCTGACTGATCACTTTGCTTGGAAGGAGGAATGGCCAGATGTGCAACTGCTATGCCTATTCCTGGTGGCCAGTAGACTGGCTGGATGATAAGGACTTGGAGAGGACATGATTAGAAACTGATGAAAAGGAAATTTAAGGAGGAGATACAGTGATAGACATTTGTGTCCCATGTGAATGTTCACCAAAGGGTAACCTCAGCAGAAGAGAATTTTAATAATCTAGTGGATAGAAGGACCTGCTCTGTGAATACCAGTCAGCCTCTTTCTGCATTCACTTCTGTCATTGCCTAATAGGGTCATGGCCAAAATAGCCATGGTGGCAGGAATAGAAGTCATTCTTGGACTCAGCAGCATTGACTTTCACTCACTAAGGCAAACTTGGCTACAGCCACTGCCGCCTAATCTTCTAGCAGCAGACACCAAAACTGTATCTTTGACATGATTCCATTCCCCAGAGTTGCCAGCGAGCTACCTGGTGGCAAGTTGATTATACTGGACCAATTCCACCATGGAAAAAGGGCAGTATTTTGTTCATACTAGAATAGACACTTAATGCTGAATAAGGATTTGCCTTCTTTGCATGAAAACTTCTGCCAAAACTACCATCTCTGGACTTACAGAATGCCTTGTTCACTGGTATGATATTCTATACAACATTGCTTCTAACCAAGAAACTCACTTCACAGCAAAAGAAGTACAGCAATGGGCCTATGCTCATGAAATTCACAGTCTCACCGTGTTCCCTAGGATCCTGAGGTAGCTGGTTTGATAGAATGATGGAACGGCCTTCTTAAGTCTCAATTACAGCACCAGCTAGGTGGCAATGCTTTGTAGGCCTGGGGAAGGGTTCTCCAGAAGTGTCTATGTGTCTAAATCAGTATTCAAAATAGGATTCTGTTTTTCCTATTGCTAGGATTCATGAATTCAAAAATCAAGGGGTGAAAATGAGAATGTCATCACTATTTCCCCTAGTGACCCAGTAGCGATATTTTTGCCTCATGTTTCCATGTCCTCATGCTTTATTGGCCTAAAAGTCTTAGTGCCAAAAGCAAGAATACTTCCACCAGGAAAAACAACAATAATTTCCTTGAACTAAAAGTTAAGACTAATGCATGGACACCAGATTTCTCATGCTTCTGAATTAACAGAGGTGGAAGAGAGTTACTATGCTGTCTGGGGTCATTCATTCTAACTATCCTAACTACCAAGGGGAAATTGGACAGGTACTCCACAGTGCAAGTAAGAAGACTATGTCTGGAATACAGAAGACCCTTTTTGGTTCGATTACTATTGTCATAACATCAGTTAAGGTCAATGAAAAACTACAACTTAATTGCCATTAGTAGACCAGGCAAGACTGGTATAATTATCAAACTTCAAATATTATTTATAGAACACCATTCAAAATAACTGCAACATAAACATTTTCTGAAGAAAAAAAATATTCATAAATGCTAATCATTTGTTGGACAATGACATAAGTCTCCGGGAATTTTAAAGATTGAAACCATATAGAGTATATTCTCTGACCATAGTGAAATAAGTTAGAAGTTTTCAAAAAATAGAAAAAAAAAGCTTTTCAAATATATGAAACTTGTGAAACATATTTCAAAATAACCTATGTGTCAAAAAGAAAAAACAAGAACATTAAAAAATACTTTAACTGAATGATAACGTAAATCATATAAGTTGAACATTTTGGGATGCAAATAAACCATCTTACAGGATAATTTTTTTCTATAAACGTATATGTTAGAAAAAAAGAGGCCAAAAATTGAGCAATTACATATCTATCTCAAGAAGCAGAAAATTAACAGCAGAATTACCAAAATAAAATAGAGGGAACAAGATAATAGAAATAGAAATAAACATACAATAAAGAAGATTAACAAAACAAAACTTTATTTTTAAAAAAAATTCACACCATTGACAAGCTCTTGATAAGACTGATCAAACAAAAGAAGAGAAAAGATACAAATGAACAATAATGGAATAAAAGTTTTTCAAAATACAAGGTAGTATGAAAAGAAGCATACAAGTAAATTTGAAATTCAGATAAAATAAAAATATTTATTGTTAAAAAGTACAATTTGCAAACTTACCTAAAAACAGAAAATCTGAATAATCCTGAAGCTACTAATAACATTAAATTCATTATACAAAACCTTTGCCAAAGAAACCTATAATCCAAGTGATTTCACTGGTGAATTCTTTAAAACATTTGAGCAACAAATAACATTAATGTTATTCAAACTCTTTCAGGGAATGAAATGAAACGTGTTCCTGAATTTACTTCATAAAACCAAAATAACTTTGATAACAAAATCTGATAGAATTACAAAATTACAGGCTAATATTATTCAAGTACCAAAAAAAAAATTAATCACAAAATTAGTAAAAATGATTCAATGGTAAAAAGTCTATTACACAAATTGGTTTATTTCAAGAATGCAAGGAAAATGAAAATTTGAAAATTATGAATTGTATTTTATATTATCCAAATAAGATGAGAGAGGTAATGCTGCAAATCAAGTAGGAAATAATAAACTCTGTCCGGTCAATTGAAATATTCACGTAAAAAAGAAAAGACTGTCAACACTTACTTCAAATAATACCAAATAAATACAAATTATGTCCAGTTAAGCTATCAATCACAATGGAAAAGATTAATTAATAAAAGTTCTAGACTGTAACATAGAAGATAGTCATGAACTTGTGATAGGAAAAGATGATTTACACAGGACAAAGGAAACACATGCAATAAACAGAAAGATTGATAACTAGAGTATGTTAAAATTACACACTTCTTTTCATCTAAAAGCACTCTAAGAGAGTGAAAAGGAAAGACATGGAGTGGAGAAAGAAATTTCAACACATATAATGAGAAAATAATATACACAGAATACGTAAAGAGCTCCTATAAATTAATTAGAATACACCAACAACTAAGAAACAAACACAAATGTGGGCAACATTTGAGGGCGTACTTAAAAAACCTAATATTCAAATAGATAATAAATATTTTAAAATGGTGTTCCATATAATTACCAATGCAGGAAATTAGAATTAAAATCACAATGTAATGCTACTACACACCCACAAGTTTAGTTAATTTAAAAATAAATAAATAGGCTGGGCACAGTGGTTCATGCCTGTAATCCCAGCACTTTGGGAGCCCGAGATGGAAGGATCACTTGAAGCCAGGAATTTGAGACCAGCCTGGTCAACACAGCGAGAACCTCATCTCTAAAAAATAAATAAATAAATAAAACAGTACTGATTGTTGGCAGGAATGTGAATTAATTAGCACTCTCATGCACTGATGGTAAGAGTGTAAACTGGCACAGTCACTTTAAAAACATTTTGAAATTATCAACTCAAATTTAATATTCTCATACCCTATCACTCAGAATATTCCATTTCCAGGTTTATATCTAGAAAAATCCATGCACATATATGCATGAAGATTCATGTATACAAATGCTCATAGCAGCGTTATTCATATTACTTCAAATCAAGAACAACTCAAATGCACACAAAGAATAGAATGAAAAAAATAAACTACAAATAATCACGTAATTGAATAATACATTGCAATGAAAATAAAGAAACTAAAACTACATGCAATAAAATGAATGACTTTTAAAACACAAGGTTGAGCAAAAGGAGCCAGGTGAGAAAAAATTATATACAGTATGATTACATTTTATGTGAAACGCAAAAGCAGACAAATTTAACTGTATTGTTTAAAAATGCATGTTCAGTTGGTTAAAAACTTAAAAACAAAAAATAATTACCATAAAATTCAAAATACTGGCTACCTTTATAAAGAAGGAAGGTATTAGCTATGAAGAGCAGGTTACAGGTGTTCTGCAACACTGGGGTGCTGACAGTGTTTAATTTCTTAACCTGGATGATAGTGAAATAGATGTTTGCTTTGTGATAAATTAATGAATTCTACACCTTTGCAGTGTACCTTTCTGTACTGTTATAAATTATAATTTAAAAGTTTTTTTGAAAATAGTATGGGCAAACAAATATCAGAAATTGTTTTGGAATTAGAAACTATTTTTAAATATTTTACTTTTATACATATATGTCTGTGTATAAAACATTTGCATATTATTATCAACGAAGCCCTCTCTGATAATGTGAAATTTCAGCAGAGATTAGAATAAAGTAAGGAGTAGAGTTACATAGATAGCTGGGGGAAAGGCTTGATAGGTATAGGCAATAGGACATGCAAAGGCACTGAGGTGTGGGATATGCTTAGCTTGTTGGCAGAACAGCAAGCAGAACAGTGTGGTTGGAATATGATGAGTGAGAAACATAAAGATAGGAGACAGGATCAGAGAGTTTTCAGTGCATCAGATCAAGTACAGCCTTGTAGGACATTGTAAAGTGTTTTAACTTTATTCTGGGTTACATGGAAAATCACTGGAGGGCTTTGAGCTGAGGAGTAACATGAACAAAATTGTATTTTAAGGGTATCATTCTGGCTGCTGTGTGACAAATAGAAAAGTCAGAAGAGAGACTAGCTGGGAGGCTATTGCAATGGCCCAGGTAGGAAATGATGGTAGCATAGGCTAGGGAGTAGTGGTGGAATGGGTAGAAATAGCTAAACTCTAGATATAATTTCATGGTAGAGCTGATGGGTTGGAGAAATGAAGAAGTCAAGAAAGACATGAGGGTTTTTGTTCTGAGAAACTAGATAAAAAGGATTCACATTTAGTGAGGTGGGGAAATGGAGGAAGTATGATCATTCTCTGCCAGAATGTAATATAATATAAAGTAATCTAAATGGAATTTTTTCTTACAAAAAAATTAGAGGCTCCTTACTATCGTTTGAATTTGTTCCCCCTAAAATTTATGTGTTGAAACTTAATTTCCATTGTGGTAGTATTAAGAGGTAGGGCCTTTTGTAAAGTAAATCTTGAGAACTCTGCTGCCATAAATGAATTAGTGCCTTAAATTATAAAGAGAGTTAGAGGAAACTAGTTCAGCCCATTTTTCCTCTCTTCTCTTTTACTATGAGGACTCAGCATCCGTCCCCTCTAGAGAATGTAGCCACAAGGTGCCACTCTGAAGTAGAAACCCAGTCCTCACCAGACACTAAACCTGTTAGCATCTTGATCTTGGACTTCCCAGCCTTCAGAACTCTAAGAAATAAATTTCCATTGTTTATAAATTATTCAGTCTGGAAGACCTAACCACAACAATCAGACAAGAAAAAGAGACATACAGGGCATCCAAATTGGAAAAGAGGAAGTCAAGCTGTCCCTATTCTTCGATGATATGATTGTATACCTACAAAACCTAAAGACTCACTCAAAAAGCTCCTAGATCTGATAAATGAATTCACTAAAGTTTCAGGATATAAAATCAATGTCAACAAATAGGTAGCACTGCTATATACCAACAACACCAAGCTGATAATCAAGTTAGTAACTCAATCCCTATTACAACAGCTGCAAAAAAATATAATACTTAGAAATATACTTAACCAAGGAAGTGAAAGATCTGTACAAGGAAAACTACAAAACACTGCTGAAAGAAATCACAGATATGCAACAAATGGAAATAATCTCATGCATGTGGATAGGTAGAATTAACATTGTGAAAATGACCATACTGCCAAAAGCAAACTGCAGATTCAATATAATTCCCATCAAAATAACATCATCATTCTTCACAGAACTAGAAAAAAAAATTCTAAAATTCATATGGAACTAAAAAGGAACCCACACAACCAAAGTAATACTAAGCAAAAGGAACAAATCTGAAGGCATCAGATTACCCAACTTCAAGTTATACTACAAGGGTTATAAAAACAGGCACGTAGACCAATAGAACAGAATAGAGGACTCAAAAATGATGCCAAATACCTACAGCCAACTGCTCTTCAACAAAGCAAAGTGGGAAACGGACACCCTCTTCTATAAATGGTGCTGGAATAATGGGCAAGCCACATGTAGAAGAGTGAAACTATAACCTCATCTCTCACCTTATACAAAAATCAACTCAAAATGAATCAAAGACCTAAATCTAAGACCTGAAACCATAGAAATCATAGAAGATAACATCAGAAAAACTCTTCTAGGCATTCGCTTTGGCAAAAAAATTCATCAATAAGAACCCCAAAGCAAATAAAACAAAAATAAATAGACCTAATTAAACTAAAAAGCTTCTGCACAGCAAAAGAAATAATTAGCAGAATAAACAGACAACCCAGAGAATGGGAGAAAATCTTCACAAACTATGCATACAACAAAGAACTAATATTCAGAATCTATAAGAAACTTAACCAAATCAGCAAGATAAAAACAAACAATCCCATTGAAAAGTGGGCTAAGGACATGAATAGACAATTCTCAAAAGAAGATATACAAACAACCAACACACATATGAAAAAAGTATTCATCACCAATTTTCAGAGAAATGCAAATTAGAAACACAATGAGATGCCACCTTACTCCTACAAGAATGGTCATAATTAAAAAATTTTTTAAAAAATAGATGTTGGCATGGATAGGATGAAAGGGGAACTCTTTACACTGTTGGTGGGAATGTAAACCAGTACAACCGCTATGGAAAAGAGTATAGAAATTCTTTAATGAACTCAAAGGAGACCTACCATTTGATCCTGCAATCCCACTCCTGGGTATCTACCCATAGGAAAAGTAGCCATTATATGAAAAAGATAAATGCACATACATGTTTAGAATGGAACAATTTGCAATTGCAAAGATATGAAACAAACCTAAGTGCCCATCAACCAATAAGTGGGTAAAGAATATGTGGTATATGTATACCATGGAATACCACTCAGCCATAAAACAGAATGAAATAATGACATTTGCACCAACTTGGATGAACCCGGAGGCCATTATTCCAAGTGAAGTAACTCAGAAACGGAAAACCAAATATTGTGTGTTTTCACTTATAAGTGGGGAGCTAAGCTATGAGGAGGCAAAGGCATAAGAACGCTATAATGAACTTTGGGGACTCAGGGGAAGGGCAAGAGGAAGGTGAGGAATAGAACAGTACATACTGGGTACAGTGCACACTGCTCGGGTGACAAGTGCACCAAAATCTCAGAATTCACCACTAAAGAACTTACCCATGTAACCAACATCACTTGTTCCCCCAAAAATTATTAAAATAAATTTTTAAAAATTACCTGGTCTGTATTTTGTAGTAACACACAAACTGACACTCTTGGAAAAGACTATATTAAAATCATACAGTCAGTGACAAGTTGAATGTGTCCCATTCACCAAAATTTCTAAATGTGTAAAGGTTCTGCAGTGTTAAGGAGGTTTGATGAGTATGTTATCTGATTTCTTATAATCTGTAACATACAATCCTTTATTTCATGGACTTCAATAGCATATATTCTTTATTTTTGAAATTAAGAGTAAAATGAGTTAAATATTAACCAAACTTTAGGCTAAATTTCAAAACATATTTTCCCCACCCACAGAGATAGCTTGTTCTTTAATTTTTCTTATATTTTCTGAAACTGAGATAACTATTCAGGAAGCTTGGATTTGGAGATAAATAATTCACCTTGAGGCATTATCATTGTATTGTCTTATCATGGTTAGTATAAAGTTTCATTGCTTAGGGTCCCTAAGAAAGAAGTTCTAACAAGGGCAAGGTATGAGGTTCAGCCCATAAATGAACTGGCAAACTTAATAGGTAGAAAAAACTAAACTAATAATTTCTGGTACCTGAGCCCTGGAGTTAGGCAGTCATAAGCTCAAATGCCAGTTCTGCCACTTAATGGTAGTATGACCTTGAGCAGGTTACTTAACCACTTCATGCCACAGACTCCCCTTCTGAAAAATCAAGTTAATAACAGGGTCTTTCTTAGATAATTGCTTTGGATATTAGATAAAATGATCTACATAAAGAACTTGCAGAGTTTGTAGAATGTAATTAGATATCCTCAATAAATGTTATGTAGATATGTTTACCAGAAAACAGAGGTAAGGTCTAGCTGGCTCAGTTAGGAGTAACCAGCCCATAGTAGGCAGGCAGTCACACTTTCTTTTTTTTTTTTTTTGGAGACAGAGTCTCACCTTGTTGCTCAGGTTGGAATGCAGTGACGCAATCTCAGCTAGCTACAACCTCCAACCACACTCCCCGGCTCTGGTTCAGCCTCCCGAGTAGCTGGAATTACAGGCGCTCACCACCACGCCTGCTGATTTTTATATTTTTAGTAGAGGCTAAAATATAAAAATTTAGTTTCACCATGTTGGCCAGGCTGGTCTCGAACTCCTGACCTCAGGTGATCTGCCAGCCTTGGCGGGATTACGGGCATGAGCCACCATACCCAGCCATCTTTTTAATAAAATTTAACTAAAAATATCTCCACTGCTAGAAATATGTAGCCTACAGCCAATATATTTTTCATAGGTAGATGGGCATATTTATTTGAAGATATTATTTTCTATGATTAGAAGGAAGAAAGAGGATAATCTAGAATAAAGATTGTACTCCATGGGTTTGAAAAATCACAGTTGTTGCCACTGACTCAGCTAACACTGGCACCTACTTCCCCGAATAAAGTTATTTTCATTTAAGCCACATTTGATTCTCCACTCTTAAAACAGGGAGTCCCTGCAGGTGATTGAAGCTTGGTATAAAAAAGATGTATCTTACACCTTTGCTTGAAAATTATTATGTCGGCACCATACCCGAATGCCAGTTGAACTGAAATGTATGATTTCCTTAGGAACATGTGCTGACAGTTACTTTCCTCGTTGGTCTCCCCTCTTGGTTCCAAGAGCCCATAAAATCTTACAACCGCACAAACCAAAATTATACAGGAGACATTTAGTTATATTTGGCACAGACTAGATATTGCATGAGTGGAACCTAACTTCTTCCTTCCAGGGACTTACTAAACTCTACTCCCAGACTCTGTTTGAACCTTTCCTCTGGTTCAGCGGTTGCTTTCCAGGAAGCCTTACCCATTCCTCCTCTTACACACCTTCTGATCCAGGAGAGACTGTCTGCCTCTCTCACTTGTTAAGGTGAACAGACAGGCTCGTGTTCTCACTTAACAATTCCTGCGACATATCACTGAAGTAAACGTAAGCTCTGGATTATAAAGCTTTCTGGCACTTCAGTGATTTTCAAGGCCACTCAAGGAGCTTTGCTAATACAAGGAGGTATTTAACAGACAGCTCTCACTCAATTCAGCATCTCCAGCCGCACAGGCCTAGCTGTCCCTTGAAAGAAAGACTTTGCTGTCTATGCTGCAGAGCTATTATCTCTTTCTTTCTGCACAGGGACACAAATCAAATCCGATCCCTTCCAGAGCACTGTCCCCAAACATTATTTAATGTGGTGTTAGGTGTGATAGAAATGCCAAGTATTTAAATGTTCATGGAAAAAGTTATGCATATAACCTGCTAAGCTCTCTGGCCAGAAACAAAGGATTCATCATGTTACTTTCTATATTAAAAGCTTTCAATGGCTTCAGGATAAAATAAAAGTGCCATAGATTGGACCACAAACCCCTTCCTGAACTGATTCTTCTCTCCTCTACAGTCTTACTGAGTCATCTCTCTCCACCCCCAGGCCCTAGAACATTTGCATTTTCTCATTCTACTGGGGCTCTGCCTGGGATGCTCTCTTGTCTTTCTCTACCTGTTGAATCCTCCCTGTCCTTCGTGATTCTGCTTAATTGTCATATCTTTTGGGAAACCTTTCTTGACGCACATAGTGATCCTGGAGGCTGCTGCTCTACTGTGCTTCTCGGCCTCTTGATAAAGTTGAAATTCTAAATAACCTGGTTCTAAACAATCTACTCCTTATGTTCTCTTCAGTTTCCCAAATGCGCTCCTGAGAATGTACGCATAAACAGAATTTCTATAAATCAATTATTTTAAATACACATAGGCAGTGTCAATGTGAAGAAACTAAATTATGCATCTCATTCTCAAGAAAAACCTTCAACATTTATTTATATCAATTATTATATATATATACCATGATATATAACATATATAGCTATATATAGTTAATAGAATATGTATATATCATAGTATATATGTTTATTATATATTATGCAGTATTTTTTCATGTATTTTTTCACACTTTTAAAATCTAGATTAAAGCACATCAAAAATATTTGGTAAGTTCTTCCACCTTAGAGGTTTAATGAAAGCAATGAAGAATTTACAAAAATGGCAGATAATCTTTTAGTTTCATTGTTTTCTGCTATCTTTATAGTTGCTAATTAGGTCTTTGAATTTCTAAAGGAGACAAGATACTGGAAATCTATTTTCTTTACAATGGAAATAGGACCCTTTTTCATATTTTCTTAAGGGCAAAAATATATAGAATGCCAACCACATGCAGGGTGGAGATGGAGAATATGATATTGTAAAGGGATCCTACAGGCCTGTTACTTAAATGCCTCTGAGTGTAGGTCACGATAAAAAAGCTATAACCCTTGAGGAAGATATGCCCTGTGGTACCCACCATATTTTATGATAACTCCTGCATCTAATAAAAGCATCACAGACTTGTCCAGTTCACACAACATTTTAAACAATTTGTCTTACTTGAATGAAATAATAATCTTGTAATTAAACAAGAAATATGCTATCTTCTTTACACAACTGAGGCAAGGGAGGCTTAGCAATGTTAATTGCTTACTCACAAAAGTCAGCAAGGGGCAGATCCAGCACTAGACTCCATTGTCAGCCTCCTAGATCATTCCTGATCATAACTGGTCCCAGTCTTGAGGGATCTGAAAAACAACATCAAGAACCAGCTGAGTAGAATACACATACCCTCAGTGATTCCCCTCTCCACCTCGGTTATTCCGTGTCAATAGAGGTAAAAGGCGTCCCTGTGATTTTTCTGATTTGTTTGATTTGGTGGGCTCCAGCTCTTCAACCTGCCGTTGCATCTGACAGAGGGAACACTGGGCAGGTACATGTTTGCTCAGAGGCACTCTCGCCTTTCTGCCTCCACCCATAAATCACAGAGTCTTTGAGAAGGCAGCCTCCTCTGGGCAGAACACAGCAAGTGTTGAACTGTGAGTAATAATTTATACCGCAGAGTAATTTCAGACCGAAAGTGAAAAAGATTTCTCGACCCTCCCAATGCTGAAAGGGGACGTAAGTCATATAATTTTATGCCAGCAACACATGTATCATATGAAGAGGGAAATATTCTTTCGATGACCTGAATGTTATGTGTTGTCATTAAAATATGTTTAGCCAAGGCTGTGGCTCAATTTGAAGCCCATTTGAGGGTATGTGTCATACTTGGTTTCAGGCAGGACTTGAAGCCAATTTAAGAGCGTGTATGTTATGAGAAGTCTTCATGTTAGAGGTGTGAAATTTACAGTCAATAGAAAGTAACTTTCTGATTGGAACTTGGCCCAAACATTGCAGTGAATGCAGTGAGAATGTCACGGGACTTGTAATATCCATTAGTGACAGATTCTGGGGTTTAAATGCTCTCTCCAACCAGAGCCAGGGCAGGCAGGATGCAGAACTGGAAAAAACCATAAGGAAACTGCATAAATTAATTAAGCTCTTCCCAACGCTATTATACAAAACTTCTCTTCAAAGTTGCCAATAAGCTTTTGTTCATTATAACATTGAAAAGTAGATCTCTAATAGGATCCGTTTCCTTTATCCTTCCCTCCTGCTTCCAATCTTTGCAATTTGGTAACTTTTGCAGTCTCACTTAAAACATCCATGTCTCTAGGCATTCTAAGATTTTTGGCATGGAAGTTATTTCAGGACCCAGGAATCAACCAAAGTCATCATGACCATTTTCAGAACTTCTACATTTACAGACTAGAGAGTCAGAAGATTTTCTCAGAACCTTGGAAATCCATCTCACCAAACTCATTCTTTACACCTTGATGTACAGCAGCATAAAGCACTCAATCTAACAATCTAATATACGCCTGTAGCTATACCAGATCACTCACTGGTACCTGGATATTCTAAACATCTTAATGTTTGGGCTCCATCCAAAGACAATTTAATGGGAAATTACTTTTTTTTTTCTTTTTTTTTTTTTCAAAACTCCCAGATGATTCTAATGTGCAGACAAAATGAGAACCATCACCCAAGCCATAACTGTAACCCACACTCTAACGTACATATAAGTCATCTGGAGATCTTTTTAAATGAAGATTTTGATCCAATACTTCGGATAGAACCAAAAATTCTGAATTGCTAACAAGCTACTACCATGAGGCCGATGCTATTTACTGGTGTGTGGATCATGTTTTATGCATCAAGGTTCTAACTTATTCCTTCAAAACTTAGCTCCAATAAGATATCTTTTGTAAATATTTTCCTTATGTTCTTAGGCAGAAGTAAGTATCATGATTTTTCTCTTATGTTCCCATATCTTAATTATTGTCTTACAAATGTCCTTTAATTATTCATTTACTTGTCTGCTTTCCCATACATGCCCAATGTACTGTAAGCACCTTAGAGGCAAAGCAGTGGCTTACTCATTTATATTGTCATTTCCTAGCATGGGTTATTGATAAATTTTATAAAGGGAGAGAGAGAAAAAGGAAGAATTTAAAACTGTTCTTGTCTACTTTATCACTTCTAAGTATTTAAAGAAAGTAAAGATATGTCCACAATAACTTAATTTCATACTGTAATAATTCTGCTCAATCTATTGCTGATTTTGTGTGTTCGTCAGTTAAAGGGACCTCTGAAAGAATTTTTCAGCTTTGGAGAAGCATTTCAATTAGCTACTACTATATAACAAATCACTACAAAATTCAGCAGCTGAAAAATAAATAAATATTGATTGTTGCTTATAAAGAATGGTTCAGCTGGTTGGCAGTAGGATTTAATAAAGAGTTTAATAAGTACGCCTTTCTCTAGTAAGAGTATAGTACTTCAATGCAAATTTAAACCACAAGGAGATATTACCTCACCTCAATTAGAATGGCTATAATTGAAAAGACAAAAAATAACAGATACTGGTGTGGATGTGGCAAAATGGGAACCCTTATAGGCTGTCAGTGGGGATATAAATTACATTTACAGCCATGATGGAAAAACAGTATGGAAATTTCTCAAAAGCCTAAAAGTAGAACCACCATATGATCCCAGAATCTCACTACTGGGTATTTACCCAAAAGAAATTAAAGCAGAATGTTGAAGAGTTATCTGCACTTTCATGTTTATTGCAGAACTATTCACAATAGCTAAGATATGGAATCAATATAAATGTCCATCAGTATATGAATGGATAAAGAAAATGTGGTTTATATACACAATGGAATACTACTCAGCCATAAAAAAGAATTAAATCCTGTTATTTGCAGTAACACAGATGAACGCAGAGGACATTATGTTAAGTAAAATTAGCTAGGAACAGAAAGATAAATACTGCATGATCTCACTCACTCGTGGAATCTAAAAAAATAAAATAATAAATAGAAAACCCCATCTCATGGAAGTAGAATAGAATAGTGGTTACCAGAGGCTGGTAAGAAGGGGATGGTGGGGGTTGGGGGACAATGGGAAGAGTGGTCAATGGCTACAAAATTACAGTTATATAAGAGGAATAAGTTCTGGTATTCTATTGCACAGTATGGTGACTATAGTCAACAACATTATATTGTATATTTCAAAATAACTAGAAGAGAAGATTTTCAATGTTCATACCACAAAGGAATGATAAACGCTTGATGTGACAGATATGCTATTTACCCTGATTTGCTCTTTATATGATGTATACAAATATTAAAACATTACACTGTACCCCAAAACATGTGTCCATTAAAAATAAAACAAAAAAAGAGCATAGTGCTTCAATTACAATTCTTTATCAATTACTGAGTTGATACAAATTCCATTCTGCATGGTGATTAATCTACTATTTTATATATGCATCACCTATTGGGCAATTTGAGGTCTAGAAAAAATGAAAAATAGGACCTTTCATTTCTCAAATTGTTTGTTTTTTGAAGAATACTGTTGAATAAGGCTTATTATCTTATCTATGTAAACAAAACAGAACAGATGCTATGTATCAAACTAATCCCAATAATACCAAAATTAAAGAACTTATCTCTCTCTCTCTTTCTCTTTTAAGAAGACATTCAGACTAAGTCACTAGATGTTTTTATATAAACAAACATAAGACTTTCTCTTGGAAAAACTTCTGTATTTAAAAATATTTCTCTCTAATCCTGTCAGAATATCTAAAATTCCAAGCAAGATAGCTAAAATTCCTTTGCGTATTAAAATTCAGATATCACTTGGGAAGATGAATGTGTGGTTTAATTACTACCCACTAGTGGCTTAATTTGAGTTTGTAAATTTTACACATGTGGATGGAATCTTGAAGGAAAGGAATTTGTAACAGATAGATATCTTTAGATTAGAATGGAAGGTCCTCCACACCGATCCCTTAAGAAGAAAGGCCAGAAGAAAAAATTCCCTTGAGAAGTAATTCAGAATCTCAAGGAAACGGATGGTCACAGTGAGGCCACAGGTTGCACAGAAGCAGATGGTGGAGCTGAATGATGCCCCAGAAAAATAGAAGATGGATAAAGTGGGCAAAGGAAAAGTAATGCAGAGAAATCTGTCTCCTGTTATACGGTCCCAGCATTTAACTAACAGTTGTCTAGGCTTTATACATTACAAGAATGATTATTTTTCCCTGGAAATCTATTGATTTTATAATTATCAGCCACCAAGATAGCATTTTCTGATATTTTCAACTTGGAGACCTAGAATTTATATTTATTATAGAGATAAATTTATCTTCTCTAACTCCTTCACCTCCTTTTTTTATCTTATTACAGTATTGCACTACCTCTTTTTCTCTCCTATTTCTCTTTTTTATTCTTCCTACCCCTTCCTTGCCCCTTCTAATAGTCTCCCATAGTTATAAAAGCAAGGTGATTTCCAGGGGAAAGGAGAAAAATGACAGAACAAGTGAAGCACAAACAGCTCCCTTAGAAAGGTCATAAGGACTTTTAAGTAGAAATGACATTATTACTCTGCCACAAAAATAATAAACCTAAAGTGTCTGCACTAGAGGTAGAGTCCACCCTTCTGGAGCTGGAAGAAATGCTCCTTTTGTGGTTTGACTTTTAATCCAGAGTTGTGTTTGAAAAATGTCTTAATCTATTATTCTATAAAAAGTGAAGTTACTTTTTATAAAGGGAACTCATTTTAGAGGCAAGAGCCTAGGCTGAAAGTGGGAACCCAGGCTCTTTTCTTATGAGCTGGGAGTGGCTGGCTACACTCTGATGATCCTGTTTCCTAATACAGTAAGTGAGACAGAAGGACAGGTGATCCACTACAGCACTTAAATTTCAGAAATTTCGCACTAATAAAAGACAGATGGAAAATCAACCCCTGAGTAATCTCAAGTTCAATTTTTTTTATCTGCCTTCTAGAAAAAAATCTGTAATATTCAAATTGAGAAACTTTTTTCCTACCTTATTTTAAAAGTTCTATACAGGTCAAGAAAGAAAAATCAACCACATAAGACCAATAACCCACAATTTTGATAGTTATACGTCATACAATAGTCATGAGCTATTGCCTAACATTTTTTGAAAAGGATTAATTTTAAATTAAGCACAACCCGCAAACTAGAACTGGACAGCTAATGATTACAACTCAAAATCATTGCTAGTATCATTGAACAGCAAACAGCAAGCTTCTCACAAACAGCTATGCTTCATACTATAGACTAGATATATTCCTAAAAAGCAGCCTTTAAAGAAAATTTTAGTAAATCAAATTTGATTTTTCACATTGATTTTCATTTAGTTACAAAAGCCAGAATGAATACATATTTTCTACTTGCGTATTGGAAAGAACTAAGTTCCCTCTCAATGGTTTTTCAGATGTTTCATTCAACAAATATATGTTCCTGACACTATTTTATGTGTCATATATTTTAGTTTCATTTCTTCATTTGCCAGAAGACAAAAGTAAGAAGTCCTCATCTCAGGTACTTTCTATTTTTTATTTATCATTACTACCTGTTTTGTTTTTATTGTTGTTTTGTTTTTTTTGTTTTGTTTTGTTTTCTTGGGAGTGAGGGTGGTCTCTTTCATAATTTAATATCACAGCTTTCTAAGGGTTCCTAGTGGTTTATATATATATATATATATACACACACACACACACACACACACACACACATTTATATATATAATATGCAATATATGTAGACATATATGTATTTCTTGTACAATAAATCTTTCTTACCCTCACCTTATAATTATATCTTCAAGATAACATGATTATATCCAACATTTATTGACATCCTTTCCAACTTTTATACCCAAGGCCTTGATCTGACAATATGGGCCTATTTAAATGCAAGACTGAGCCCCATAGACAAGCTTAGGTACTGCTTCACCAAAATACGTTCCTAAGAGTATACTTAGGAAACTCATCCAGTGATGACACTTTATTTCTATGCTTCGTTGACTGATTTTTCTGAACAGATTCTCATACTCCATTGTACCCTCACAGTAGCTCTGGGAGATTAGTAACCCCATTTGGAGGACAAGGAAGGAAACTGAGATTAAAGGGAATGAGATAAATGTCCTGGTGTCCTACAGTAAGCTGACCTGAAGAAAAGATCATGGAAACATCTTGTCCAGTGGCTGGTGTCAGCAGAAGGTCAGTAAGCATTAGCTGAATCTTCACGGCTGCCTTAGCACCTCACTTTATCCTCACAGGAGACCTTTGGAGTTATGCGTGTGTCTGTGAGTGTATAAGCCAGCAATGTGTTTTTTCTTATCAAAAAACTGAAATATTTATGATCAGACCATGATTTAGAGAAATACATTTCTCCCATATCCAGTTCCAGAACTGAAGTAATCTCTTTGATCTTCTACATTTAATTTTAATTACCACATTTTCATATCATCTCAACTCTTACAGTGGCATTGACAGGGAATGCTGGAGTTGCATTCCTGGTTGCCATCGGAGACATGCCACTCCGTCTGGAGGATGCCTCTCATAACGTTATTTTTTACTCCATCTCATAAAGCCTGTTCTGTATAAATATATTTTAATTAATTAATAAACAGGATGTAATGAATTCTGGCAGGGTGACATTTAGCACAAAGCAAGGGGCTTAAACAGATCCTGACATGTGTTAGCCAGGAAAACACTCCACACATATGTATACACACACACACACACACACACACACACTCTCTCTCTCTCTCTCTCTCTCTCACAGTCACACTCACAAAGAGTCTTGACTTATTCATTGGAGATATTATGTAATAAGGACTTTCCGAAGGTTAATTTGACATTTGAGAGGAACTAAGTAAGAAATACAGAGGTATAGCAGAGGCAAATGTTCCACAATAGTTGGTTACTGATCAAAAGTGGTGCATCTATATTTTAGAACTGAAAACTCTAGACAACACTAGGACTGATTGTTTCTAGTAAACTTGAAATGGCTCATAAATAAATCCATTTTTTGAGAAAGGAGTTGTATTTTTCTTACCAGTGTTTTCTAGTAAATCCTATCTTGGTATTCAGGGACAGGAATATGGGGACTTATTTGGCACACTGGTGTATTCAATAAATATTAGTTGCACCTTCATAAAATCAGTATTTCCTAAAGCACATCAATCTTGATTTTGAAGATCTTAAATGTCCCCACTGTAGCAATTCTTGTCCTCAAGGTGTACATATGTGAAATGTTCTGGATACATAGTTGGCAATTCAGCTCAATATTGGTAAACTATTCAGCATAAAATCTAGAGAAGAAAAGTTGCTTTTACTGTTGGAGAACCTTCCTTATTACTTCTCTATGTACTTTTTTTCTTTTTTAATGCACCAACACATTCACATTTTCTTTTTTTTAAGCAAATGATAACAGTTTACCAGCTTTATTTTTTTTAATCTAAGTTTAGCATTACATATTTAAACAACTGTCAAAACTTACTAAGTTGCCAGCATGCATGCATAACTAGAAAACATCCATAATTTATATTAAACCAGAAATGTATTACCGTTATTGCATTAATATCTTTCACTATTAAATGCTGAAAAAAATTGAAATAATTTCTGTAGAAGATTCATCCTGGCCGTGTTAACTTCACAGCAGGCCGACACTACATGGCTCACATTCAGACACAATGAAAAGTAGGTCCATGCTGGTGTTAGTACACCATCTTGTCCTACACTAAAGAGTCAAGACTCACCTTGGAGTACATTTAATAAAAAAGCAAAGTACATATAGAGATTCCTAACAATTTTAAAGACCCAAAAAAAAAAAGGTGCTATTATGTGGTCCCAACAATAAACTCAAAAGTCTATTATGACAAATAGAGACTCCGATGAGCTGTTTACAAATACTTTAGGTACAATTATACTGAAAGTCAATTTCATTTGAAATCTTCAAAAAAATGTTCCTGTTAATCCTCAAATGGTGCTTGTTATAGTTTAAGAATTCTGTTGAGTGTGGGCATTGAATTACTTGTTATCCAAGCGCAGCAGCTGCTCCTTACCATTTATTATTAAGGACTTTAACTGGCAGTCTTCAGCTTCTACTCTTTCTTGACCATTCTCAGCAATTCTCTTTGTAGTGATTTTTCTGCCATTAACTATTTTAGTTGAAGTTGATATCAATTTGAAGTTGCCCTTCCCACTACCACCAAACGCCGTGGAAGAAAATGAAGTGAGGCCTCCGTAACCCAGTGACCCAAATGAAGTAAATCCCAATATCAAAGAAGGAAATCTACTTCCAAAAGATGGAAATCCACTGAACACGGAGAACGACTCCGTCCCTCGGCTTCTGCTTCCTCGGGGACCCCCTTGGATTCCCAAAGAAGTCCTCAAAAGTGTCTTCAAAAAAGTTTATTTTTTCCATAAGAGAAACTCTTTCATATTTTAAATTTCAATTTAGATATTCCTCTACTTCAGCTTATAACAGTATGTAGTATAATTATGCTTCCTTTCTCTCTAGCTATACTCTGAGTTCCTCTATGGAAGAGCCTCTTACTCATTTTGTTACCTTATTGTCTAAGTACTGAATGTTTGTGATATGTTTATCAAATGAATGAAAAGTTAATCTAAACTGTATTTTTCAGGTCAGAATTATTATGTGAACTTCTGCATTCAAATTTCCTGCTGCTATTTAAGAAGGCTTTAGAAATATTGTCAACCTTAAGCAAAATTTAAAAACAAGTGATGTGTCTTGAGTCCTTTCTATTGGCCTTTCTATTCCTCATCCAAGGCCTATTGTCTAACCTGGTTTCTCATCCCCTAGTTGCCTAAAGGGCTTATGATGTTTCTCTTGAGCCATAAAGATGCTCTTCCAAACTCCATGCTGTATTACTTCCCAAACTCTACCACCACCAGCACCAAAAGTAACGCAGGGGTGTGAGTGAGGGCAGATCGCTTCCTCTGTGAACCTCAGTTCTCTCACCTGCAAAAGGTGAGTAACAATACCTACTTTCGTTGCCAAGAGTTCCACCCTTCTGAGTTGGACCAAACATTTATATTCCTGGGTTGTCCTGGAAGAACAAGTTTACGCCACTAATCTAACCATGGTCTGCTTTCAGCTTTTTGCATATGGAAAATCATACATATTAGAAAAAAGCTTATGGAGATAGGTAATAGATAGATATAATTAATGATTATTCTGCAGTCAACCTTACTTATACAGAATTTCAATTCCATAGTCTATCTTTCCCAAAGTCCCTGTTTCCAACAGATCTGTTAAGTGCTTAAAAGAATGGCCCTCACATATTAAGCATTATAAAAGTGTTGACTAAATACAATTGATTTCAAAATTCTTTGAATACCCTATATCCAGATACACATGACAACTAATATTTACAATAAAATTTATCTAATCACAATACAGAAAATTTGGAAACCAGAAAAAGGAAGGAAAAATCACTGAATCTCATCACTAATAGTATATTATTCCTTAATACTTTTCTGAACTATTATAGACAAAGAAAACAAGATTATCATGATCTTCACTGTCATCACATAAAGCACAATGTAAGTGCTTTACTGCGATTATTTCATGTAATTCTCACAATCTACTTATGAAGTAGATACTATTAAATTTCCCATTTAATCTTTAATCTGATTTCAGAGCCTAGGTATTTGACCACTATAATAATTATGGCAGAGAAATGGATTTTTTTCTGCCATAAAAATCTGTGTTTGCCTCCCTTAGTGTACCATTATTGTTGCAAAGCAGCCTTCCAGCCAGCAAAGTCACATTCTCCAACGTACTTGTCCAGGTGGGATCATGTAACTAATTCTTGCCCATAGAATTCAATTAGGAGGGGGTTGTGTCACTTCAGGCCTGAGGTGAGCAGGAAGTATGGCTTTCCATCTTGCCTTTCATTTCCATGAGCTGTTACTAACAAACCCCATGATCCTGGAGAAGATGGTGGAGTTATGGAATAAAAGGAGGTTGAATCCCTGAATCACCTAAAAGGTTCTCCTCAAAGCACTGGCATTGAACTAGTGTGAACTTGTATGAGTGGGAAATGACCTTTTACCACAAAACCAGTGAAATTTCAGAGTTTGTCTGTTATTTTAATTAATACCTTAAAATAATACACTAATACTATGTACTGACATACACTTCCAAGTTATACTTGTAAATATACTGACATCCAAGCTTTCAAATTACTTTCTAAATTTTACATCATTTATGAGCATTAGATACATGTTGCATAATTTCTATTTCTATTAAATATTTGCAAAATAGCAAAGCATACCACACAGTTGTATCATAATTTCTTATCAGTAGACTTCTGTGTTATTTACTTTTTGCCAATAACTATGAAACAATGCTTTGTTTAACATCCTCTTTTATATACTGTTTTCTAAGAATTAGGTAATTATAAATATTCCTACAAATGAGATTACTGTCCCAAAGTTTGTGAACATTAGTGCATACAAATTTCTTCCAAAATATTTTTTACCAAACTTTTTTGCAAATAACAATGCACTGGAGTGTGTGTCTTATCATAACTTACCAGGGCTGAATGATCTTTTTAAAAAACTATTTTCAAGCTTAATAAAGAAAAATGATAAATTGATGTTTTGATTTGGCTTAATATGCCTACTAGTGGGTTTATTTTCTTACTCCTCATATGTCTTACTAGTGACATGGCAAATATATTTAGTATCTGTCATTTCCTTTGATCCTTAACTAGACAGATAGACAGATATGTATATGTTGATAAACTTAAGTGCAGAAAACTCAAACAACAACAAAAAATTAACTATATAGCCATGTGTTTGGAGGATATCATACAATCTATAAGCAGGAAATTAAAAGTCCCAGTTTGGCATTACTGAAGGAGAAAGAGAGATGTAAGTGAAAATAGCCTGGATAAATATGGAAGAGTCCATCTCTGTGGAGCTAGATTCCTCACTCTAGGGACTGAAGTTGTTTTTCAGGATTTACACAAGAGGATAGCTGATACTCAATATATAGTCCATTTCACACTGCCAGTATCTAGAATGCCAGCTGTTACATTCAATGAGCCCACTATCTTTTAAGGGACTAGAACAAAAAACAGAAAGCAAGGAAATGGAGACATTAGAAATACCAAATGTATCACCCATTACCTAGATACTTTTAATGACAGTTTTATTTTGGTCACATTTTTTCCAATAATTGTTATTTTCCCACTTCATTTGACTCTATAGACACAATCACAGATATAAAGATGCCTTTTTAAAGTGGGGGTGGGAAGAGAAAGTACCACTGTATTCCATGTATAACAGAACTTATCCTTACTGTTCATTAGGAGACACCATAATGCTGATTTAAATTAAACTTAAGTCAACTGGTTACCTAGTAGTAAGAACTAACCTCATATCTATCTGAATATAAATCTTAGTTGTTATTTATTTTAAGGTTGAACAACTGTGGTTTGTTAGTTTATTTCAGGGGCGTTTAGTGGCTTTGACATTCCTTTCAGTAGGGCATACAGAAATTGTTCTTTATGTTATCAACTGCACTTATTCTTTCATAAATATTAAAGCTAAACCTTCTAGAAAATCCAAAATGTTCTTTACCCAGCCCAGTGATATGGTTTGGCTCTGTGCCCCTACACAAATCTCATGTTGAACTGTGATTCCCAGTGTTGGAGGAGGGAGGTGATTGAATCATGGGGGCAGATATCCTCCTTGCTGTTCTTGTGATAGAGTTCTCAAGAGATCTGGTTGTTTGAGGGTGTGTAGAACCTTCCCCTTTCTCTCTCTGTCTCTCTCAATCTCTCTCTCTTTCTCTCTCTCTCCTGCAAGCCATGTGAAAGACATGCTTGCTTCCCCTCTACCTTCCACCATGACGGTAAGTTTTCTGAGGCCTCCTCAGTCATGCCTACTGTACAACCTGTGGATCTGTGAATCGATTAAACCTCTTTTCTTTATAAATTACCCAGTCCCAGGTAGTTATTTATAGCAGTGTGAGAATGGACCAATATGCCCATCATAATTGTCAAATCAAAGAAGTTCTGATAGTTTATTTTCTGTTAAACTGAGTTACTTAAAGGAGGCAATCCAAGTCTCTGCATCCTGAAACTGAATATGAATAGAATTATGGTTAGAAGTTTGTCAATTAATTACAAATAATTCAAGAATTTTAACCCAAATCACATTACTCACAATTTGATGTTTATACAAATTCTATGTATCATTTGAATCATTTGCATAACAGTAAAGTAAGAAAATAACTGGATGACTTTTACTTATTACAGATTTTTCACATAAATATGACTAGTTGATGAATCACTGATTTTTCAGCCTTGTTCATGTTGCCCAAAACAATTAATGTAAAAGCAGATGAACCCATACTACAGTAATTCTAAATTATTAAATGTCATTAGAACCTCATTTATCAGGAAAAAAACAATACCCCTAAATCATTTTTGGTGGATTTCATTTTA
Source organism: Plecturocebus donacophilus (assembly GCA_004027715.1). Taxonomy (NCBI): domain Eukaryota; kingdom Metazoa; phylum Chordata; class Mammalia; order Primates; family Pitheciidae; genus Plecturocebus; species Plecturocebus donacophilus. Next base: position 58,998 of record PVKP010001597.1, on the reverse strand, counting down.
GAGATTAAAAAAAAAAAACATTTATTTTCATTTTAAAATGCAGGAGATCCATAAAGGCATGATACTATCATTCTTCCTGTCTACTGGAATATAGGGACCTGCATATTCTTAGGCTTATAGCATGTGTAATTACTTGTTGAATTTTTAAATCTTGCTGATATTCAATCTCTCATTTTAGTTCCAAGTAGAACCACAAAACTTCAGAGCTCAGAAGGCTGATTTTAACTTATACTCCAAATTTTAGAACATATGTCAAAACTACGTAACACCTCACTAACTCCAATACAATGAGACTATTTTCTTGCAAGTCATTAGGAAAACGTTACCACTCAGAGCTTCAAAGGACATTTTTAAATAAATTTATTTCCTGAGCATCTGTTTATATTTTTTTAAAGATTCAAACTCAAGTTAAAGATTTGATGTATTATAATTAAAAGAAAATTGAATGCATGTGAATTCAATGCAAAGATCTAGAGAAAAATTTGTGCAACCAAATCAGTCATAAAAAAATATTGAAATCATATTTTTCACAGCAACATAAGAGATGGAACTGGAGGCCATTGTCTTAAATAAAATAACTCAGAAACAGAAAGTCAAATACCACATGTTCTCACTTATAAGTAGGAGCTACATAATGTGTACACATAGACATAAAGTGAAGAGTAATAGACACTGAAGACTCTGAAGGGTAGGAGAGTGGAAGGAGGGTAAGGGATGAGAAATTACTTAAGGTAAACAATGTATACTTTTTGGGTGATGTTTACAGTAAAAACCTAGATGTTACCACTGCACAATATATCCATGTAGCTGCACTTGTGCCTCTAAATTCATACAAATTTTTAAAAGATAGTAAATATTTATCTATTGTAAAAGATAATAACATTTTATTCTATAGTGGGCTTTAGAAATAAGATTAGACTTTAATGCAGACCTGGAGCTGAACTCCAGCTCTTCTGCTTATTTTAAGTTATCTACCCTTTGAAAATCCATTTTTTTCATCTACAAAGTGATACACTAATCCTTACTTCCTATGGTTGTGATGAGAATTAAATGAAATAATGCTTGTAAGACACTAGCACAGTGTTTGACAAATACAACCACCTCTACTATTATGAACTGAATTTTTTTGTCTCCCCCAAAATCATATGTTGAAATCTTAATCCCCAATATGATGCTATTTGCAGATAGGGCTTTGGTAGGTCATTAGGGTTAGCTTAGGCCATGAAGGTGGGACCCTCATGATGAAATTAGTGGTCTTTCAAGAAAAGGAAGAAAGCTCCTCTCTCTCTCCCTCTCTCCCTCCCTCTCTCTCTCTCTCTCTCTCTCTCTCTCTCACCTCCCCCATATGTTCACCAAGGAATAGTCATGTGAGGACCAGAGAGAAGGCAGCCATCTGCAAGCCAGGAAGAGAGACCTCACTGGAGCTCAGCCATGGCTGTGCCTTGACTTTGGACTTTCAACCTACAGAACTGTGAGAAGATAAATTTCTCATTTAAGCCACCCAGTCTATGGCATTTTACTGTGGCAGCCCAAAATGACTAAGATACCTATCATTCAAAACTCTTTAAATGCTCAGATGCAGCTCTTCATGAAGGCAGGTAACTCCATAAAGTCTAAAGTGTGCTCCAAGCCACAGACTTTTGATTATCTACTGTAAATGAAAGTCAAGCTGAATTCCCACAGGAAGACTTGATCAACTTTCCAATCATATTTATCCTGTCAGCTTTGAAATGACTCATGAGATTCCAGATTGGAAGTAAAAAAGTCTAGATCTCAAAGTATATTCTTTATTTTAACCACATCTTTTAAATTAATCTAAATACTATAAAATAAAATTTTATACATATAACATAAAATAATCATGAAAATATAACATCTTTTTAAATTTTAATTTTAAGGTAATTTTTCACTGGGAAAATTCAAGCTATTTTGATGTTTTAGGAACTACGTCAAGATAATCAGAAACCCACTATTTGACTGAAACAAACAGGACAGTATTATCAGCTACAAGGGATCTACATAAAAGAACTCTACCTTTAGTTCCATTACTGTGGAATTTGGAGAACTGTTACATTATTCTGTGGGATGTTGTCAGTTGTTTTGATTGTTTACAGAAAGAATACTGATGCATATGGGTGTGTGTATACCAGATACAGAAGTGTTGGCAGCCAGACTATTTCACTGTGGAATAAATCTGTGATCACTTTTTGGTCTGCTACAGCACAAACCAAAATAAGAGTTCTTTCCTCACTTCTTCATGCTTGTGTAACCGTCCAGAAAGAGCATGACCATGTAGGATGTCATTAGGCCCAGTTTTTGTCCCTGTTAAACTGCAGGCCACAATTCTCTGCAGCTCCAGGAGGATCAGGCTGCTGTAATGTTTCAGGACATTAAGTAAGGACAGTGGGAATGCCAGCTCTGCCAGTCAAGCAGTAGGAAGGGTCAGAGTATAGTCACCTGCCTATTCCCTCTTCCCCTCATCCACATTACAGATTGTGACACTAATCTCTGAAGCTAGTCTCAACTGACTACAAAGAAGTGTCTCCTATGTTTTCTTAGCTAGTATAATTCTCAACCTGAAGTTCCAACTGCTTCTAGGGCCAACACAGTTGTTAATAACTGAGCTGGATTTTGTTTTTATCCTTGATTTATTTTTCTGTTGATCTTCAGAATGGTGGAGAGTGATGCGGTATCAATTTAGGCTCTTGCACAAGATGAGTGAAATGAAGACAATGCAAAATCTAGATAATTTTAGTCTTTCCTTCTTTGAGAGGGCTGGTATTTCCTGTCTGCCTCTTGAGTGATTAATAATGCAGTGGCTGATTCTTCTTTACCCAGAGGGTTATTGTCATCCTTGGTAGAGTTTGACATTTTACACTTTAAGTAAGCACACCCTTAGGCGAGGAGACACCAAGAGACGGATTTCCTTATTAAAAGATGTCACCAAAAGAGCAAGTCAACAAATACGCCACTGCCAAGAAACAGCCAACAAACTAAAGAGGAGAAAATAAAACAGAATGAAATGGGAGAGGAGAGGATAAAGAAAGGAAGAAAGAAAGATGAAGAGTAGAGAAAAAAGGTTGTGTATCACAGCACAATATGAATAGAAGGAAGTGATGAGCTATTCTCAATGGGAAGGGCACAATTCAGGGTACTCAATTATCTTGCCACTATTAAGTATGAACACGGGGCTCAATATCTGTATCATCTATGGGTGAATGTTGGCGGGCCTCAATTGTGCTATCATGGCTAATTTAAAAGGAAAATATTGTGTTGATTTTATCTGAAATTTTGAGGTAGTTAATAGAGAAACAATGGCACATCATAAGCTCGAGTCCATGGCATGGATAGCAATTCACAACACTAAAATAGAAAGGCTGGGAGATTTGATGCAGGTGTCGGAGGAGCAGGAGGCAGAAGGGAGAGAGTGAGGGCTCCACAGGAATGATTCACATTGATCTTCTCTGCTAATCCTTTCACTAAAATGAATTTCTCATGTGGCTATATTAGATCAAAGCCACAAATCTCGGTCATACATGAACTGAGATGTATAATTACACCAATTTTGCCACTATGGTTTATTTATTCATGTATCTAATATTTATAGAGCATCTACTCTATGGCTACCATTGTTCTTAGGACTGGAGATAAAGCAGTAAAACAACAACAACAAACACTGAGAAGTCTTTGCCTTCACTGACCTTAAATTTTTGCAGAGAAGAAAGAAATTCAATGAGATAAGTAAAATATATTAATAAGTAAAATATATAATATTAAACACTGATTAGCACTTAGATAAACAAAACAGTGACATGGGGCTAGAAAATGTTGAAAGTAACAGTAAAAAGACCTGAAAATAACAAGCAAGCTGTGTGGATTCCCGGTTCAAGAGAAAATGAGAAAAGTGACATTGAAGACAGTGAGCTGTACAACTCTTCATAGTTGGATCTCAAGTAGGAGAAATATTGGAGTGGTATATGGAAAGTGACCAAAAAAGGGTTATTGGTTTTTGTTTTGCTTTGTTCTACTTTAAAAATTATATGTATATATGAATTTTAACATTTGTTACATTTTTATGTCTATTTTCCAACTTAAATGGCTAGAAGAGAACACAAAACTATGCTTATTGGTATCATTTAAAAATCATTATTGCTAACTTCAAATGGGCTCTCCATATATATGTATGGTATGATTGCTTGACAGCATTAGGAGCCCATATATATATATATATATATATATATATATATATGGCATATATATACCCCATATATATGGTATGTATATATACATGGGTATATACATGTGTATATATACATGTGTATGTACACATGCCCCATTATCCTAAACCCATATAAACTTCAAACCCCAGGCTCCAAGAGCAGATGAATAGAAGAGTGGCAGAGCAGAAAAATGGCATGGCAGAGGAGAAGAGAAGAAATGTCTGAACATCAAGGGGAGTTCAGCTGGGAACGGGTAAGAGAGGAGTTTAGCTGCTGGACAGCCAAACTCCAGGGAAAGATCATCTTCCCACTCCAGCCCCTTTCCAGCTCCTTATCCATCCTGCTGAGAGCCACCTCCACCACTCAGTAAAACCCCCAAATTCACCATCCTTCAAGTCCATGCATGACTATATTCTTCCTAGATGCCAGAGAAGAAACGGGGTACCAAGAAAGCACTGAGCTGGTTAAGACTTAAGCCATCTGTGAATGGTAGAGCTAAAGGAGCACTGTAGCATGCCCACTGGGGCCTTGGGAGTCATGGACACCCATCCCTAGATGCTACCATGGGGCTGGAGCCCAGAAGTGCTCACCCCACCTCCTGCATCTGCCTGTGTGCTCTCCTTCCCGTAAGGGGTTTGAACACATGGTGGCCCAAACAGACAAGCAACACCCCTGTCATACGTCCTGAAAGAGGTGCCAGGGAATGCTCCCATTTCACTATCATGCTTCACTTTGTTTCTTTAGGTAAATAAGAGTAATAACTGAAAACATCATCCTATATCCCTGAGAAGTAAAAATCCATTCATGTGATAATATACAAAGTCTCTGTAGAGTAGTACCACACTAAACAAATGGCTTACTCACTGCATTGATATTCCACATAACTTTTGTTCTTCTCCAGAAGTGAATTTTTAATGACTACCTCTGAAATTAGTAACTTTCCTTTGTATATTAATCTGCTTTTTTTCAGATTATTGAGGATTGCTGGTAATATTTCATTTCCAGGAACAGCAAGATTTGTTTTCATTCACAAGGTCTGTTCATTAGGAGTTCAATCTAAATCTGATGGTGTTTCACAAGGTATTTCTCTTTATTGCTAATCCATTGTGTTTTTATTACTGTTCTTTGAATAGTTAAGTCAGTAATATTTAAGATTCAATAATTATAATAAATTGACTTCAAAACATTCAAAATGTAAAAGTACCTTAAGGAAAATAATCCTCAAAATAACTGAATTGTGGGGATGAGACTTGTAAGAGAAAATATAGGATATTTGCTTATTATAAACTTAATTTAAACCAATATTTATAAAACTTAGAATTTAAACAATTAAAAATAATTTTCATTTCATTCCATGACAATTGTCATTTACAGATGTTAAAATGCTAAATGATAGAGAGTTTTAGACTCCCGAAAACCTCCCACTACTGTTTATCCTCTCTTCAATTCTTACTGCATCAAAATATATATTTTTCCTTTTCTCTTCTATTCCCTGCCCTTTCTTTGAAGGTAAGAAGGAGGACAGAGGGATAAGACTGCAGTGGGCCAAAAAGGCAACAGCAGACGCCAGTGCTGAGGGGGCAAGAAGATGAAGGAAAGGGTGGTGAAGCTAAGGGTTATGGAGACAGCCAAAATGACTGAGAGATAATCATTGTATTAGCTTGTTCTCACACTGCTAATAAAGACATGCCTGCGACTGGATAATTTATAAAGGAAAGAGGTTTAATTGACTCACAATTCCACATGGCTGCAGAGGCCTCACAATCATGGCGGAAGGTGAATGAGGACCAAAGTCATATCTTACATGGTGGCAGGCAACAGAGCGTGTGCAGGGGAACTCTCCTTTATAAAACAATCAGATGTTGTGAGACTTATTCACTATCATGAGAACAGCATATGGAAGAACCATTCCTGTGATTCAATTACCTCCCACCGGGTTCCTCCCATGACACATGGGAATTATGGGAGCTACAATTCAAGATGAGATTTGGGTGGGGACACAGCCAAACTGTATCAGTCATCTGCAGGGGATGAATCAAATATATCAATATTGTACATAATGGGAGTCATGTTTTACTGTCCCAGAAGAACCTTATACATATGATTTAGGTTATCTGGCAGAGGAAATTTCTAAGCAGCAAAGTGTCCAAGATGTGGCCTAACTGCTTCTAATTGTTTGTGCTCATCTGCATATGCAAAGAGATAGTCTGAAATTGGAACTTATATTTAAAGGGAAAGCAGAGCATAAAAGCTTGGAAAATTTGCAGCCTGACCATGTAGTAGAAAAGAAAAACTCATTTTCTGGGGAGGAATTCAAGCTAGCTGCAGAAATTTGCATAAGTAAAGGGGAGCTGAATGTTAATAGCCAAGACAATGAGGAAAATGCCTCCAAGACATTTCAGAGACCTTTGAGGCAGCCCCTCTCATCACAAGCCTGGAGGCCTAAGAGGAAAAAATGGTTTCATGGGTCAGGTCCAGAGCCCTGCTGCTCTATGCAGCCTCAGGACATGGCCCACAGGTCCCAGCCACTCCAACTCCAGTCATGGCTAAAAGGAGCCAAGGTATAGCTTGGACCATTGCTTCAGAGGGTGCAACTGCCAAGCCTTAATGGCTTCCACGTGGTGTTGGACCTGCAGGTGCACAGAAGACAAGAGTTGAGGCTTGAAAGCCTTCATCTAGATTTCAGAGGATGTATGGAAATGTCTGGATGTTCAACCAGAAAGCTGCTGCAGGGGCAGAGCCCTCATGGAGAACCTCTACTAGGGCAGGGCAAAGAGGAAATGTGGGGTGGGACCCCAGAACGGCAGATCCACCGACAGCTTGCACCATGAACCTGGAAAGCCACAGGCACTCAATTCCAGCCCTTGAAAGCATCCATGGGAACTGAGCCCTGCAGAGCCACAAGGGCAGAGTTGACCAAGGCCTTGGCGCCAACCCCTTGCATCAGTATGGCCTAGATGTGAGACATGAAGTCAAAGGATATTATTTTGGAGCTTTAAAATTTAATGACTCTCCTGCTGGGTTGTATACTCGGATGATGCCTGCAGCTCCTTTGTTTTGGACAATTTCTCCCTTTCGGAATGGGAGAATTTACCCAATGCCTGTACCCCTATTGTATCTTTGAAGGAACTAACTTGCTTTTGATTTTCCAGGTTCATAGGTGCCTTGTCTCAGATGAGACTTTGAACTTGGACTTTTAAGATAGTGCTGGAATAGTTAAGACTTTGGAGCACTATTGGGAAGGCATGATCGGTTTTGAAATATGAGAAGGACGTGAGATTTGGGAAGGGCCAGGGGCAGAATGATACGGTTTGACTCTGTGTGCCCATCCAAATCTTTTGTTGAATTGTAATCTCCAACACTGAGGAAGGGATTTGGTGGGAGGTGATTGGATCATAGGGTCAGATTTCCCCCTTTCTGTTCTCATGATAGGGAGTGAGTTCTCATGAGGTCTGGTTGTTTCAAAGCATGTAGCATTTCTCCCTTTGCCCTCTCTCCTGCTCTACCAAGGTAAGACATGCTTGCTTTCCTTTGCCTTGTGTCATGATTGCATTCTGTCATGATTTCTATGGCCTCCCAGTCATGTTTCTTGTACAGCCTGCAGAACCTGTGAGTCAACGAAACTTCTTCATAAATTACTCAGTCTCAGGTGTTCTTTATAGCAGTGTGAGAACAGACTAAAATATGCTTCTATTTTTTTCTTGAAACTGGAGGGTTTTGATTCATCTACATCACCTACTAAAATTAATGGAGAGTTTATCTCATTTAATTAAAGACCTCGCAGAGCAGACTTTCGGTTCCACATTGAGATTTTCATCAGGTGGATTTGGCCAGAGAGCATTAGAAGCTGGTAGAGAGATTCCTGCAGATAATGGCTCTGTTTTGTGTGGGATGAATGCCTCTGGCCATGTCTATTTTCCCTACAATGCTGACAAAGGTATTTTGCTCCACTTTATGGAGTATAAGTATCATACACTTAATAGCAGTTAGTGATGTCAGTGCTCTTTGGTATAGTAAATCTCTAGTGTGAGATAATCTTAGTTAATGATCAGCATAAAGCAGAGAGAGGTCATTTTTTTTAACGTTGCCATAAAGCCTTCGTTTACTATGATAGAGTTGGAAGGAGGCAATCCCATTAACCTTTGTATTGTATTGATAAAATTATATACCCTCCTGAATATCGAGGGTGGCAATGCTACTGCAGTTCTCCAGTAATCCTGACTGGCACATTGACATAGGATTTGGCCTTAGGCCATTTAGGGTTATACCCAATCTTGTCCTTTATCTAGGAATATGACCTTGGGCAAGTCTTAACTTTTTAAAGGCTCAGATTTTTCATCTATATTTTCTTTCTTTCTAAATGGAGTGTATGAGCGTTTCTGTTTTACACATTTTTCACATATCTATTATGACTTCTTTCTAGAGAAGAAAAGCACTTCTTACAGCATTTAAAAATGCTTTGAAGGCATTGCTTTTTTAAAAATCATATATTTATATTTTATATATAGAAGAAAAGGCACTTCTATTTGAGTAACTAGGTTCTAATAATCCTCTATTTTCTTACTTGCTTCATAAACTGGTAAATGAATAAAAAAAATAAACATAAAAATGTTTCATGAATGTGAGTTAGTATTATCACTGTACACACAAGAACTGAAGGGCTATTCCCTGAACTCTTCAAGTCATTGTGTATAGATATTATAGGGCAAAATGAGAAGTAACATGGGAGGGGTAGGACTGCTCTCTTTTTCTTTCTGTAGACTAATTCAAAATGATGTGGAGTAATGGCAAAGAAGTTTTCCCAGGGCATATGAAGACATGTAAACGAAGTGGCAGCTTGGATCCGCCTGCAAGGTACACTGCACAAGCAATGCCATTTGGCTGTCACCTAGGAAACAAGAGGTGGCTGCCCTGTTGACTTATACAAAGGTGCTGTGGGTTGGGTAATTCATTTCTGAATCACAATGCATGGAAGAGGTTCTTGGTCTGAATCCTTAGGCTCATCTTCAGTCTCAGGCTATGAGAGTTTTCAAATGGTGAAAAGAAGATTAACGCAAAGTTATAGTTCAAAAACTTTAAAGGTTATGATGCCTGAGGAAAAAAAAAGTGGAAAGGATAAATGAGGTCAATTAATAGCAATCCCACTACTTAAGTGGCATGCCTATAAATTGTCTCAAAGATAGCCATGCATTTGAAATGCCTTTATGGTACAGGTTAACTCTTCCTCTTTGTAATTAAAGAGAATAGTGACAATAGTGCTGTATCCTAGGTCACATTCCCCACCATCAGAATTAATTAATTCTGTGAATTAATTAATGTGGGGGTCATTTTACCTATATCTCATCCATCTTTAAAGATTCATTCCCAGTTCTATCATTTCAGCAAAGGTTTTTCCGACTATTCCAGGTCTCAGGTATAACCTGCTTCTTGCTTTCAGTTCTTAGGATCTGAAACACACAATTTAACATTTATTCTAAACTGCCTCTTATTATTTTTTGTCTCCCCAGTTGAAGCATAAATTCTTTGCGGGCATGGGTTCTATTTTACACCTCTTATATTATCCTACCACAGCCTCAAGCATGATTCTGAAAATAGTGCTAAATAAATACTTGTTGATTAATGAAGACTTCTCAAGTTGCCTTTAAGGCACCATCTCCACTTTCTTTCACCTTAGGGTGAGGACAAATTTTCTGCCTCAGGGAAACATGCCAAAGTCCTCTAACTCTCTTTATCTTTATCTGTTTATTTGTTCTTAAATCAGTAAAAGAATATCTTGCACAGAAGTGGGACTCTGATAATATGGCAACATTCAAGAATGCCAATTTCTTTCTGCAAGGAAATTTTTCTTTCTTAATTATTAGGCATGCAAGTAATCTTATAGAATTATCATCAAGACTCAGCAGTTCCTTCAGTTATTTACTCAACCCCAGCTTCCTTACTCAGAGCAGAGATTCACAACCCTGCTTTGAAGCTGAGTTAACCAGAGCATCTGCCCAAACTGAGAAAAGGAGGTTGCTCAGTGTGTTCTGTGCCACTGGCCCTTTACAATGACATTATCTTTAGACCTCCAACTTCCCCCATCTATAACTTTGTAATATACACTGGAGGAAACTGGGTACTCACAGGGGCTGTCTCTGCATGCTCTTAGCAGTAGCTAGCAAGTTTCACCCAAGTGATATCCTTCTGGTACTACTGGCTGTATTCAGGTTAGATCTAAGGTCAAAAACTAAGGTGCTTCACAGCCAAGTGGAGAGCACAGAACGCTGGGCCATATGAAAGCCCAAGAAAAAATGAATAAGCAGAGAAGTAGTCACGTGGTTTCCTGTTGCTCTAGCAAGAGGAATCTCAGATAGTCAAATGGTCAACCAAAAAAGAGCTGGCTGCTGTGAGAAAGAATCCTTCTCTAGAACCTAAGTTGTTAATTTTTTTAATTTGGAAATGGACAACTGGGACATCAGACAAATACAAATTCAGAAGGCTAACAGGGTTAAATAGAGGTGCCAAAGAGAAAACTGAAAAGGTAATTTCTGATTTTACAGTAAGAGACTGCTTAAAGGAAGTAGAACACAAAGAAGCAGAAGGTAGTTCTGTAAAATAGTATGTCTATGAAAGAAAGAAAGGCGTTCACATTTGATGCTTAGGTAAGCCTAAAGATTCTATACTATACCTCAGATCAACTTACTTTGCAGAGTATTTTATGGATAATGGAAAAGAAAGAGAGAAAAGATCTTCTCTACATAAAGATATTAGAAATTTAATTAAAAAAAAATGATGGTGGATCAGAAGCCTCTCACATGTATATCCAAAGCTTTATCAAAATTTCCCATGGAAGCAAGAATGTCAAGTGAATTAGCATCTAGGGCATTCTCACAAACATTTACTCTAAATAATTAATCTACTGGTCACCTGGCAGGCAGAAGACTGGAGTTACACCTTGGCATATTTGCAAAATAAAATACGTCCTTTTAGACACAGACACTAGGAATAAGCTCAGGGTTTCCACATTTGAACAACGGCATGATCCACATCAAATATGAATTTTCCTCTCCTAGTTATCATTATACTACTTTTCTTCCCTCTGAAAAAGATACCAGAGTTTTATTATTACACTACTTTCCTTTGTGCTGGATTCTGTTGTAACATCAACGATAAAATAACTACAGATACTCCAAGCCTTTCTAATGACTATGTGATTAACCAAAGTAACAAATGAGGATTCTTGTGCTCCATGGGAGTTTGAGTGTTGCTCACCTGAATTCTATGACACCAAAAGCATATGGTCACAGAGATAGGCATGTCATTGAACAATTAGATCATGGCAATGAGGAGGCTCTGGAAATTATGGGCATGTCACTGCACACAGAGCCCTGGCCAGGCTCGGGTTTTACATATGTTCTAGAGTCTCCCTTTCAGCAAGAGGAACACACTAGTTACATTTAAGATGAAGGTAAATACTGTGCTGATGAAGTTGGGTGAATGCAGTGTGGCATTGATTGATGACATCGCAGTATACGGTCCAACATGGGAAGACTACGTGAAGCATGTAAAACAAGGATTTGGGTAGCTTTTATAAACAAGCCTGACAGTGGGGCCAAGCCATGTCAGCCTGGCATGCTGAGGTGACATATTTAGGACACAAAGAGGGGAAGCAGACAGCCACCACTCTGTGATGGTGGCCTGCTCTGTTTCTCAATGGGCCATTTCATGAGGAGATGTTAGGCAAAGATTACTGGACATTACAGACTGATTGCTAAGGGTTTACAAGTACTCGGTTTAAATGCCATTTTACCAACTCATGAAGGCCACCAAAGAAGTTGATAGGATAGGAAAATTTAAGTTGATTTTTCTTAATCTCTAAATATATTTTTTCTGGAGTTAGAGGATGGACAAGTACTTCACAATTATATTATCCTGCCTCCAAGATTACCTGCTATACACGTTTTGGTTTCCAACAAAGGTTCAGGAGGATGGGGATACAGTCAAAACAAGTATGCTATTTGATCAATAGAACCCCGTAGTGAATGACAGAGCAGACATACTTTCTACTGTCTTACTGATTGGCTGTTTTTCATAAAAAGTCTAACTTTAGAGCCAGAATGGGGTCAGCAACCCAGCAGCCCAGAAATCATCTCCAGTTCAAATAAAATTAGCCAGTTCCATAAAGATTTTTCTGGCATAGTGTGTACTGCAAGTCTCTGTTCTCCTAGGGGAAAGGATGACCTCACATCTTCTCATTATTCTTTCCTACCCTGAAGGTATTTCTTGTCATCTATTATCATATAAGCCCTGTGCTGTTAGTTACCCTTGATGTGCACATCTTATTGCCCCAACTGCATTATACAGTCCTTGAGGGCAAAGCCTGATTCTCCCACTTCTTGGAACCTGCTATAGCACAGAGCTTTGCGTCGTGCACAGCATACGTATCAATAAAGCTTGGTTCATTTATTGCGCCACGGACAGCTGTGTTCAGTTCTTCTGTTAAGCATTTGTCTTTCTATATATTCTATCTTAGTGGGTCAAGTAGTATTACAAGTAGCTGTGACTGCCAGAACCTCTCAGTCAAACAAGAGGCAGGATGATGTACTAGTTAAGAGAATTCATGGGCTTTAGAGAAAAAGGCACTTGAATTTAAATTTCAGTTCTGCCACTTCCTAGATGTGTGACCTGAGTTCCTCTGAATCTTAGTCTACTCACCTATGACATGTATATAGCCAAAGTTTTCTCACATAATAATCAGAAGGAAATTAAATAACTATGAACATGTTTGGCACACAGTAGACACTTAATAAATGCCACATAGTAGACAACAAATATGTGGCTTTGCATTACTCACTTTTATACTCTGTTCAGATATTATTCAGGTTAGTAGACCCATTGTTTTGGTCATTTACTATAGTACAGTAATTATTAGTAGACCCATTGTTTTGGTCATTTACTGTAGCACAGTATTATGATATCTACAGTTATGCAACAGTGATTTCATAGGGCCTAATTCTTCCTTTGTGCAAAAGGCAAATGAGATCAGTTACACAGACTTGTGTGGGGCAAAGGTGATGTACACAGGATATAAGTGGTGATTTGTGAATGGTTATGACACCTTGCCTCAGGCAAATCCTCCAAGCTGAATTTGCAGGCTTTTTGCTCAATGGGAAAAATATACTACAGGTGACAACTCAATTAAAACTCAGCCATCTCCAAGAAAACAACATCATGGCATATGCAATGCACAGAAATAAAAATCTGAACCATAAAGCTTAATTTTGACTTCGTTCAATGTGCTTACAATCTCAGAGTTTACTCTTATGGCTTCGGTTCATTGCCTATGATTTCTGACTCTTTATCAACTTCTTAGTTAGGAGACATTCGTGACTTCAAGCACAACATATTTCTATTCAGTGAAAGGCTAGACTGATATCTAGGCCCTGAAGGTTGATGTGCATCAATTTCTAAGATATAAAATTTTAAAAGCTCAAATCTGGGCAGATTGTGTTTTTATTTCCCCCTTCTTTAGTATTCTCACATTATTGGGAATCAAAGCAACACATACTTAATTCTCCAATGAATCTCAGTATCTTGCAGCCCATCCCCCAGCCTGCGGGTAAGCCACTGAGCTACCTGCCCTAAAACAATCCACAAGGAAGGAAGGTGGCTGATAGGTAAGGAGGAAAGAATGCTGGACTAGGAAGCAGGGAACTTGGTATCAGCTCCCTGCTCTGTGCATAATAACTAGTGGTCCTTGGAATGGCATCAGGCATTCAGGCCTCAGCTTCTTCTACAAAATGAGAAAATTGGATAATGCTCCCTAAAGTCCTATGAGCTCCAAAATATACTCCCCAACAGCAGTCTTCATGCCACATTCCAATATTAGAAATAATTCTGTGTACTTCATTCGCAGCCTTCTTCTTCATTTCACCCACAGCCACTCCTACCAGCTTCTTTGACACTGCAGTGGGAAGTAGGTAAGCGTGTCATAGGTCAAAGACATTCCTCTTTATGATCTTTACCAAAACTCTTTTCTATAACCTGACAGCAAGAAGCACCCGAAGTTGGACAGCTGTGTTTAGCAGTACCCATAAGCAAAAATTGTATGTGTGTTTCAGCATTGTTACAGCTCTTGATAAAACTATAAATATGCATAGGGCTCTTGTGCTCAAAACAGCATTTTCTGGGGATTGTGAGGCTTATTTGGGGTTTATTGATAATGGGTTTTGTTTCAGATTTAAGAAAGAGAGACCCATTCAAACTGCTTCCAGAAATTATTGGTTTGGGCTTTTTTTTAATGCGAAGGTATGGGAACCTTACAGAAATCCAGCATCTTGCCATGCAGTCTCACAGAAACCACAACAGGAAGCTGGGAAGCCTTCTGAGATAAGGAGGTGCGTTCCCTGGCACCACAGGGTCTCTCCAACTCATGCTGTTTTTCTTTGTACATCTAACTTGTTCTTCTCTTCCCATCTCTCTACTAACTGGTTTCTTTATGCTTACTGTTAGTGTATGCTGTCTTCCAAGTTTGCTTTAAACGTTTTTCAGTTTACTTTAGTCGTAATTCTATCTCATGTTTTCTCTTAATCCCTCTATTCATCCTGCCTACCACTAACTAACCTTTCCCTTTAGTTTTCTAATTGAAAATGGTTGAGAGAGAAATGTTACTGGGCTGCCACATCTTTGGTAAAGCTAGGTCAAACAGGAAATACATGACTCACCAAATCACAACCAGGCAGCCCAGAATCCAGTGGCCTCTCTTGGACCAATTTAATTGGGCCAAATTTTACAAGTACCTACCACCTATCAGAATGACTGTACATGAGATGGTCTTCCTTAGATTGGGGTATAGGCAGGCATGCCTATGAAATTCTCCAGTGAGTCTCTATTTTGCATCCATATTCCCCAGAATTTTGATAGAATATCCTTCTCTGAACGATAGTTCTGTGAGTCCAGAACTAAGGATTTGTATACATTTGGCCCTTGAACAACATAGGGGTTGCGGTGACAACCTTTGGCATAGTCAAAAATCTACATAGAACTTTTGATTCTCCAAAAACTTGACTATTTGTAGCCTACTGTTGATCAGAAGCTTTACTGCTAATATAAACAGTCGATTAATACATATTTTGCATATGTATTATAGACTTACCATAAAATAAGCTAGAGAAAAGATGTTATTAAAATCGTAATGAAGAGAAAATATATTTGCTATTCATTAAGTGAAAGTGGATCATCATAAGGGTCTTCATCCTCATTGTTTTTGAGTAAGACGAGGAAGAAGAAGAGGAGGGACTGGTCTTCCTGTCTTAGGGGTAGCAGAGGTGGAAGAAAATCCATCCATAAGTGAGCCCACACAGCTCAAACCCATGCTGTTCAAAGGCCAACTCCTAATTTCACATCCTTTCTTATTTAAAAACAAGGAAAACAATGCTGCACTGACATACAATCTAACAGTCATTTCTTGGGTACCCTAGGTGTGTGGTCCAGCCAATGCATATATTAATACAATACCTGATTACTGTTTGCTTCTAAAATCATTTAGTTTACTATTCTTTTATTATTTGAAAATGTGTCCTAATAATCTACCTCTGAAGATTATTTTGAAAGACACTTACCACAATATTGTAACCCTATCTAATACATGCTGCTATTTATTAGATAGGGTTACAATATTGTGGTAAGAAAATACTAACAGAGAAGCATTTTCTTATTAATGCTACAAATAACCTCCTTAAACCTCTTTATCTCATGTCCAAGGAGTCTTAGTTGAGAAATTGACACCTCCTTTCTGAGAAATGTGATCTTTTTACACTACACTAGGGTTTTCATAAATCCTCTGCTACAACTTTATAATTTGTTTTACACCATCAACTCCCACATCATTCCTATATTATTATAAAATTCAAACAGCTACACTGTAAATTTTAAGACATGGACTTTGACGCCCTCAACTTTCTAGTCATCAGGGCTTTATGTATTTTAAGAAAACAATCAGAGCTTGGAGGAAAGCAAAGGGAAGAGGATTTGGGCATTTACACACACACACACATACACACACAAACATACACACGGAAAAGGACATTATTTGCAGAAACACTGCATAAGGGGAAGACAGACAAAGACAGAAGGGATATTTGTGATTCAATTCTGTAAATCCTCCCAAATATTTCTTAATTAAATCCTATCCTAAATGTTAAAATTTAAAGTCCATATAGTTTTATAAGATGTCATTAGGAAAGTTTAAAATTTATCAGACTCACAAAATCTTAAGATGCCTTTTGCCAAAATACTCTGAAATAGTAAAACCCTTCAGACTCACTTTGTTTTGAAGCAGACGTTTGAGTAAAACAGTCTACTCTACCTCTCTGAATTCCTGGAAGTTTGTCTGGCAGAAGCTGCAGAGGGCTTCATCATGGTGGAACAGCTCAGGATTGGCCAGGCCATCATGAGACTGTTTTAAGGACTACTGGGTTAAACATTAGAGTCATGTAAAGATTTGCCCCAGCATTTCTGTTTTCTGTTTGTTTTATTTTGTTTTGTTTTTATCTGAGGCATTTATAAAAAAATCCTGATAAATTAAAATATTACCGCTTTTAAGAAAAACAAAATGTATCATGAGAATATCAGCTATTGTCTGTTAAAGATGCCAAAACTCCCAAGCCATTTTTGAAACCTCTGCACAATCTACTCAATCTTCTGAAACTTCTCTGCTTATAATTATCCCATAACTAATTGATGCTCAGAATTATTTCACTGAGAAATTTGCATGTCCTCAGAAATACAAGAAAGATGTAATTAGACTTGCTGTACACTTCAAATTAAAGCAGGGGCACCTTTTATTACCATGTTATTAGTTTGAGTTTTATGAGCTCTCAAGAGGGCTTGAAGTCTGTGTCTGAACACCCAGTGTTGCTCATAATACAGGCTTCTTATTCGATAGATAGATTAGTCAACTTTTCAACTCAATTTCCTCTTTTTTTAATGAGAAGAAAAAGATTATACACACACACAGAGGTAAAAGACTTGTACACTGAAATAATGAACTAAATAAAGTACTATGAAATAATGCTGAAATAAATTTTAAAAGACCTAAATAAACAGAAAAACCTCCTGTGTTCATGGATAATAAAACTTAATATTGCTAAGATGTTAATGCTACCCAAAGTAATCTACAGATTCAGTGTAATCTTTATCAAAATTCTAACAGCCATTTTTGCAGATATGAAAAAGTCAATCCTTAAATTCATAAGGAATTGAAAGGGGCTGTGAATAGTCAAAACAATATTGAAAAAAGAAAACAAAGTTGGAGATTTCACCCTTCCCCATTTCACAACTTACTACAAAGCTATGGTACATAAGGCAGTGTAGTACTGACATTAGGACAGATATATAGACCAATGGAAGGAAACTGAGAGTTATATATGGAATATAAATCAATGTATCTATGGCCAATTGATTTCTGACAGAAGTGATGAGTTCATTCAATGAAAGAAGAGTCTCTTCAACCAATGGTCTTGGAACAAATGGATTTTCATTACATGAAAACAAAGTTGAATCCTTAGCTCACACTATATACAAAAAAATAATTTAAAAATGGATCAATGACTGAAATATAAGAACTAAAACCACAACATTTTTAAAAGCAAACCAAAGTAAATGTTCATGACCTTAGATTTGGTAATGAAGACTTAGATATAACACCAAAAGCATAAGCTATGAAAGAAAAAAATACATAAAATGAGCTTCATCAAAATTAAAAACTTTTATGCATCAAAGGACACTATCAAGAAAGTGAAAAGATAGCCTTTAGAAAGGGAGAAAGTATTTGCAAATAATATATGTTAAGGGCTTAATACCCAGAATATATAAAGAACTCCTACAACTCAACAACAAAAGACAAAAAAAAAATTTAAATAGATAAAGGACATAAATAGACATTTCTCCAAAGAAGATACACAAACAGCCAATAAGCACATGAAAAGATGTTCAACATCATTAATCATTAAAGAAATGCAGATAAAAGCCATAATGAGATACTGTTTCACACTTTTTAGAAGACCATAATAATTAAAACAAAATAAAAACAGAAAATAGCAAGTGTTGCCAAGTAAGTAAAGAAGTTGGAACCCTAATACATTGCTGGTGGGAATGTAAGTTGGTGCAGACATTGTGAAAAATCGTAAGTCAATTCCTCAAAATCGTAAACATATAATTATCATATGACCCAGCAATTCCACTCCTTGGCACATACCCAAAAGAGTTAAAACAGGTAGTTAAACAGATATTCATAATTGAATATTCATTGCAGCATTATTCACAATAATCAAAAGGTAGAAACTATTAAGAGCCCAACAACAGCTGAATGGGTAAAGAAAATGTGGTATGTACCTACAATGGAATATTATTCAGCAATAAAAAGAAGTGAAGTTGTGATACAAGCTACAACATGGATGAAACTTGAAAATATTATGCTGTGTGAAATAAGCCAAACACACAGAAACAAACACAATATGATTCTACTTACATGAAATATCTAAAATAGGCAAATACATAGAGCCAGAAAATAGATTAAAAGTTACTAGGGGCAAGGATATGGAAGATTGATAAGTTATTGCTTAAAGGCTAGAAAGTTTCTGTTTGAGGTATAAAAAGCTTATAGAGAGAGTGATGATGGTTCCATGGCATTATGAATGCAATTAATGCCACTGAATTTTATAATTAAAATGGTTTAAAATGTCAGATTTTGTATTATATATATTTTACAACAAAAAAGTGAAAAAAAATGTTAATGCTACTACAAAGCAAGTTAACCAAGAAAAGCAATTCCTCAGGATAATTTTGTTCTTTTTGAATTAGTCTTGAAAAGTTATCGATCTCTATTTAATCTAACCTTGCTTTGTACACAATGTTGAAAGGGTCACTTTTTACCACTCACCTGGAATTTTTATATTATGTCAAAATTCCTCCTAACACTGTTCTAAGATTTCAGTCCAGATTGAGGTTAAGTGATCTCCTAGTAGCTTGTACTCAACTTTCAGCTGGCTTTTGTTTCCTCAATTATTTGTACGCTGTTTTGATGTATGTCAGCCACCAACTAGTCCCCATTCATGTAATAAAGTTAAATAAATGTATGACCACCTGTCCACTCTTTCTGACTTTTCTGCTCCTGTCTTTCTTATTTTCCCAGCCACCAAAAGAAGTAGAAAGAGCAAAATAAGTAGGAAGTAAATTCCCTTGCCATTGGAACCCTATGTGATTAACTATTTGGCAGTCATAAGGTTTCTCTCCTGTTTCACATCAGGACTTAACGTCTCCATTCCAGCAAGAATTGCAAGCTGTTAGATGGTGCTTTAATTTGCTAATAATTTAAATACATAAATACTCACCACTTTCATGCAGAGAAACTCTGCTTCTAATTACAGCATAAGTACAAAAACTTTACTACATAAATATTAAGTAATATCTAAACACAACCTAGAAAAGATATCTAAATAACCTTTATTTTTTTGATATACAATAGATTTTTAAAATATAGAAAATACTAGCAGGTATAAGGCAGAAAATTAAAACTATCAAAAACCTTACTGCTCACCAGGCATCAAAGTTATCTTTGCATATTTATTTACAGTTCTCTTCTGTGTTAAATGTGTACACATGTATACACACAAAAGTAAGGTTATAAGGGGTATTATCTCACTATAAAAATTATATATTCATTATAGAAAATTTACAAAATATAATTTTTAAGAACGATTGTTACTTTATCATTACTTAGATGCAATAGTTTTTATGTTTTCACTACATATGCATCCAAATTGTTTCTGTGTCAGTTAATAACTACTCCTGATTAAAGAAGACATAAATGTTAATTAGCTAAACTTGGAAAATGGGGCAATTTATTAAGAAAATCTATGACTAGGGTATATCCTTCCTGAAATATAGATATAGCTTCAGTGACAGATAAAATTTTTTAAAGCAATTCTACATGTCACTCAAAAATTGAACATCAGTATTTTCTCATGTCATCAAATATCCTACTAAAGCCTGAATTTTAATATTTATACAGAATTTTATAGTCTGTGCCTATTATAGTTCAACTATTCTGTCTTCTGTTATCTGTTTTATCTTCTACTTGGATTATGAGAGTACAAACTTTTTGCACTCTCACCAAAACCAATAATTATTATATTTTTAAATCTTCACTGATTTGTTAGGGGAAAAGATATCTTGCATTAATTTTTAATTTACCCTGGTTTGATTATTAGTGACATTAAACCTTTCCTATGCATATGTTGATCACTTGTTTTATTTCTTTTGTGAATTGCTGTTATCTTTTATGCATTTTTGCTTATGTTTTCTACTTTTTGTAATAATCCTTTGTCTATGAAGTTATAATTTTCTTTCATAAAAATTATACAAATTATACAAGTTGTTTGTTTTAAGTTTGTAGGTATTCTTACATAAATGATTTTTTAATTAAATTAAGATCTATCACTTTTTTCAATTTAGTTTTATAATTATTCTTAGGCAGGCATTCCCTGCTTTCCAATTATTTAATATTTTACCCATATTTTTTTTTATAGTTTTTGTTTTAATTCTGAATACTATTATAATTTTATTAAATCATTTTATGTAGACAATTGAACTTCCTAATTTTTTTCAATTACTTAGTATCATTAATTGGAATGTCTAAATTTATTTAAAATGCTAGCTTTATTACATGCTAAGTGTTCTATATACTACGGGGTCTCTTTCTAGGCTTTGTATTCTATTACACTGATAGGTTTATCAGCACTGAATTACTAAAATTATTGTAAAAATGTAAACACTCTAAGGCCTCTCAGTCTCAGTGACCTCTTTTGTTCTTCAAATTATTTTTGTAAATGTTAGTATTATAAAGTTTTCAAAAAACTTTAAACTTATTTAACCTTAGAAGTAGTAAAGTGACTATTACAATTTAGAAAATCTTCCTTCCCACCCTAAAAAATATAAAACTTTTAGCAAGTTTAATGACCTTGGCCAAGATACACAAAGCTTAACTTTGATCATAATGATCATTAAGGCATTTTTTTCTGCAATATTCTTTAGATCTATACAAAAAGTAATGACCATGGTACAGGAAGTAGCTCTAACATCAGTCATAAGAGCATCCTACTTAATTATGTGCTTACTGATTATGCACATGAACGACAATGATACTTCTGACTTTGACCTCTACCAACACGTGGATAACATTGAATAGATCTGTAAGTAGTGGTGCTTTTAAGCTTCTCATTGGCAGTATCTGATACAAATAATGTAATATTGCATCCTTAAAGGGACACAGCATTTCTGGTGGCAGTAGATAGGTTAGTAGCTTTGAGTTCTCTGAAATTTGAAGTTTTGTTTCAGTGTCTATTTAGAGTTTTCATGGAAGGTTACCCTGCAAAGTTTTTAAGGAAACCTGCTGCCATATATCCTTTGCAAGCACTGACTAGAAGAACCAGGTTTTTATGAAGAATTGTTTAGATTAATCCCATAAGAAGCCCCAGGAATAGAAACAAATAAGAAAATTTCACTATTATCACTTAAACAGGGTTTTCTTATGAATTATAAATGAGTCATTTATGTTGCCCAAAACCGAAGACATTACAAGAAAAGAAAACCACAACCCAGCATCTCTCATGAATATAGATGCAAAAATCTTTAACAAAATATTAGCAAATTAATTCCAACAATATATGAAATGAATTATACACCACAGCCAAGTGAGATTTATCCCAGGTATGCAAGGTGGATTCAGTATTAGAAAATCAATTAATGTAATCCATCACATTAACAGGCTAAAGAAAATTCACATGATCATGTCAATAGAAAAAGTATTTGATAAAACCCAAAACCCATTCATCTTAAAAAAATTCTCATTAAACTATAAAAAGAAGGAGAACTTTCTTAACTTGATAACAAATATCTACAAAAAAAAAAAATCCTACAGCTAACATATACTTAAAGGTGAAAAACCCAAAGCTTTCTCATTAAGGTCAGGAACAAGGCAAGGGTGTCCCCCTTCACTATACTGGAGTACTAACATTGCAATAAGACCAGAAAAAGAAATAAAAGATTTGCAGGTTGTGAAGAAGAAATAAAACTGTCTTTGCTCACAGATGACAGGATTATCTAAGTAGAAAAATACAAAAAAAGACAAAAATATTCTGTAAATAATAAGTGACTATAGCAGGGTTTTAAAATAAAAGGTTAATATATAAAAGTCATTTTCCTATAAACCATCAATGCACAAGAAGCATTTGAAATTAAAAATACAATAGCATGTACATTAGGGACCCCAAAAATGAAATACCTAGGTATAAATCTAACAAAATATGTATAAGATCTATGCAAGGAAAACTATGGAGCTTAGATGAAAGAAGTCAAAGAATAACTAGATAAATTGAGACATTCAATGTTCATGGAAAACAATGTTCAATATTAACAGGATGACAGTTCTTTCCAACTTAATATACAGAGTCAATGCAATACCAATCAAAATCCCAGCAAATTATTTTGTGAACATTGAAAAGCTGATTTTAAAATTTATACAGAGACAAAAGACCCAAAATAACTAACATAGTAATGAATGAGAACAAAGTTGAAAGACTGACATTAGCTGACCTCAAGATTTACCATACAACTGTATTAATTAAGACAATGTGGTACTGGTAAAAGAACAGATAAATAGATATATGGAACATACAGAGAGCCAAGAAATAAACTCACATAAATATAGTCAACTGGTGTTTGACAAAAGAGAAATAAAATTGATAAAAGTATTTCAACAAATAGTGCTGCAACAATTCAAATTAGACATACCCATGCAAAAAAAAAAAATCAAAGATGACTTCTTGGGTAGACATGGGATTCCTTTCTGGGTGAAAAAAAAGGTACTGGATTTAGATTGTGATGATGGTTGTAGAATTTTTTTAATAAATTAAAAGATCACTGAATTGTGCACTTTAAAAGGTAAATTTTATACAGTGTAAATTATTTATCACTGAAGTTATTAAAAAGAAACATGCAGATAATATAGGTACTGGAGTTAGTAAATAGAGTGTAAAATAATGATTATTAATATTTATTCCCATTCTATTTCCCACCAAGCCTCTGACAATCAACCCGCCTTCCTCTCTTATGGATTTGCCTATTTATAGCATCTTATATAAATAGAATTGTACATTATGTGGCCTTTTGTGACTGACTTCTTTCACTTGGCATGTTTTTAAGGTTCATTCATATGCTAGCCTGTATCATATTTTTATTTCTTTTTATGGTTAAATAATATGCCATTGTATGAATATACCATATTTTGTTTGTACATTCATCAGTTGATGAACATTTAGAATGTTTCCACTTTGGAGGTATTGTAAATCACACTGCTATGAATATACAACTATTACATAGAAACTTCATGTACAAGTTTCTATGTAAATTTATTTTCATTTCTCCTAGGCATATACCTAGGAGTGAAATTACTGGGTCATATGGTAAGTCTATGTTATCTCACAGAAGGAAACAATAAAGATAAAAGTAGAATTAATGAGGTAGAAAATCAGAAAGAGCAGATCTAATTGAAAATCAAAATCCTGGGTTTTAATTAACTTAACAAAACAGATAATTATCTAATGTAATCAAAAAAGAAATATGAGAAATTATGTGAGGAAAATGACCATAGAAAAAGGCCCCTGAAACACAGAAATATAAGAAAAACAAATATACAATTACAGCTAAAGATTGCAATAGAACTTTTTAGTAGCTGATTCAAAATGCAGACCAAAACCAGTAGACAATTAAAAGATCTGAAAACACCAGTAAATAAACTTCACCTAACTGATACTAATAGAATCCTGTAGTTAACACCTGCATGAAACACATTGTTTTCAAGTGAAAACTAAACATTTACCAAAGTAACGCTGGGCTATAAAGCAAGTCCCAAAACATTTCTCAGTATTTGAACCATATATAGTGTGTTCTCTGATAACAGTGGGATTAAACTAGAACTAAAATCCAAAACATAACTGGAAAGTCTTCAAATGTTTGTAAATTAGATAATTTATTCCTACTTAACCTATAGGTCAAAATAGAAATCTTAAAGGAAATGAAAAATTTTTTTAACTGAATGAAAATAAAAACACAGTAAGTCCAGTTTTATGGGATGAAGTTAGAGCTAAGCTTAGAAAAAAATTTTCAAGTTCTTAAGTACATATGTAAGAAAAAAAAATACGTCATATGCGTATCAATCTCAAACAGGTAGGAGAAAAAGAAGCAAATTAAATAAAATCTGTAAAGAAGGAAAAAGCATAAGTAAATCAAATAGTAAAAAAATAAATAAATAAATAAAATGGTGAAAAATCCAAAAGATAAAAGGTTTTTTAAAAATGCTAACAAAATTCATAAACCCTTAACAAGATCAATTAAGAAAATAAAGAAAAAGCACAAATCCTGGTACAATAAATGAAATGGTTGATATCACTACAAGTCCTGTAAGTTTTGCAGACATTTAAAAATAAAAGATTATGAAAAACTCTATGCCAATAAATTGAAAACTTTAGATGAAATACATAAAATTATTAAAAAAGGCAACTCTGTACTCATAAAGAAAACTTCAGGCCCTCATGACTTTGCTGGTAAATTTTTCTAAGCATTAAAGAGAAACAATATCAATTTGATTATACATTTCAAACAATAGGTTCAGAAGAAAAGAAAAAAATAAAATACTTTCTAGTTTATCCTGTGGTTTATTGCTACCAAGACTAGACCAAAATCTCATAGGAAATGAAAATTTCAATTACAAGGTAGGTCAATATTTCCTATGAAAATAGACATAAAATATCCTATGTAAAATACAACAATAAATCCCAAAACATACAAAAGAAAAATGCATCTTGACCAAGCTTTATTTATTCTATGACTATAAGATTGACCAAACTTTTGTAAAGAATCAGTATAATTCACCATTTCATCAGAATAAAGAATTACATGATTTTCTTAGCAGTTGGAGAATATACATTTAATCAAACACAATATCCATATGTAAGTTTTTTTAAAACTTTGGCAAACTTGAAATGGCAGGAAACTTTCATAATCTGATAACGTGTATGCACAAAAATCTGAGAGCGAATATCTACTTGATAATAAAATAATGAAAACATATTAAGAGAGGAATGCCCAGTGCTTCTGTTTATCATGGTCTTCAAATCTACAGGAAAATATCTAGAATTAATAAGTCACTTTGGCATATTTTCTGTCTATAGGATCAATATACAAATATTAATTTTATTCCTATATCATAGAAACAAAAAAATAGAAAATGGAAATTATTTTTAACTTTTATTTCAGGTTCAGGGTACATGTGCAGGTTTGTCACACAGGTAAACTCATATCACGGGGTTGGTTGTGCAGATTATTTCATCACCCACTAAGCCTAGTACTCCCTAATTATTTTTCCTGATCCTCTCCCTCCTCCCATCCTTCACCTTCTGAAAAGCACCAGTGTGTTTTAGTTCCCTCTATGTGTCTATGTGTCCTCATGATTTCTCTCCCACTCATAAGTGAGAACATGCAGTATTTCATTTTCTGTTCCTGTATTAGTTTGCTAAGGATAATGACCTCCAGCTCCATCCACGTTCCTACAAAAGACATGATCTTATTCTTTTTTACAGCTATACAGTATTCCATAGTGTTATGTACCACATTTTCTTTATGCATTCTACCATTGATGGGTTATTAGGTTGATTCCATGTCTTTGCCACTATGAATAATGCTGCAATGAACATTTGTGGGTATATTTCTTTACAGCAGAATGATTTATATTCCCTTAGGTGTGTATCAAATAATGGTATTGCTGGGTCAAATGGTATTTCTTCTTTCAGCTCTTTTAGGAATCGTCACGCTGCTTTCCATAATGGCTGAATTAATTTACACTCCCACCAACAGTGTATATGTTCCCTTTTCTTTGCGACCTCACCAGCATCTGTTTTTTTGCTGTTTGTTTTTGACTTTTTAAATAATAGCCATTCTAAGTTTTGTGAGCTGATATCTCATTGTGGTTTTGATTTGCATTTCTCTAATGATGAAGAATGTTGAGCTTGTCTTCATATGCTTGTTGGCTACAAATATGTCTTCTTTTGAAAAGTATCTATTTATGTCCTTTGCCCACTTTTTATGTTGTTTTTTTCCTGTAAATTTGTTCAAGTTCCTTATAGATGCTGATTAGGCCTTCGTCAGATGCAATAGACTTAAACAGAATCTTCATAAAAGAAGCATATCAAAGGGCAAAGAAGTAGGTGAAATGTTCTCACCATCGTTAATCATCAGAGAAGTACAAATTAAAACCATAATAAGATTCTACTACTTACCCAATAGAATGACTATAATCTTACAAGATGACACTACCAAGTCAGTACCAAGCAAGGATGTGGAGCATCTAGAAATCTCATGCACTATATTAGTTGTATATTTATATGCCTACAATATTTATAATTACTTATGTATGTATTCATATGTATATATGAATATACGTACTTAACCAAATAAAAAAGAATCTCATGGACCAAATGATAAATATAATACCTTTCTAAAGGGTATTTATGCTTTACATGATAAAATTAATAACCCATAAGGTTGTCAAATATAACCTAGCCCTAATTTATGACAGATATTGTGAAACAATCTTATTAGTCTTTTCTAACAATATTTTAAGCAAACAAGCTTAAAGATGCAGTCACTACAGCATTAGAAAGTGGAATTAAATCTGTTGCCACCCCCAAATGAAGCATAAAAAGAAATCATTAACACCAGGATTTCAAACTTTGTAGTAATATTTGTTTGATGGAGAGAGCTCTGGGTTGTAAGACTTCCATGTGCCTTTGATCACACCACTAAGCAGACACCTATTCTGCCACAGATTAAGGCTGACTTTGCCCTGAAGCCACAGCAGCTTGACAGAACTGACACACCTGAACTTCAAACAGAATTCAGGTCCACCATTTTTGATAAAAGACACAATGAGAATGGCCTTACAATATTAGTAACTACTAAAATTTTGATTGTTTATTAGTAAATAAAATATTCTCTTATAGAAATTATAAGCAACAGAAACTCTCCCTAGAGGAGAATCAGACTTTTACTTTTTAACATTTGAGGAAAGACCCTAAAATTGAAAAAGTATCATCTTTATGTTAGATAATCTTTACAGAATGCTCTTTTTAAATTTATGTAGCACTCATCTCAGTAGCAAATATTTTCTGAAAATTCTTATTTAACTTATTAAACTATCTTTAAGTTATTACTTAATATTGTGATTATATATTGGAGATTCATAATTTGTTTTGGTAAATTGTATTCTTAGACACAAAATAAGCATGTATTTTTATATTGTGTTCAATAATATTTATCTTGTATAGAGTTCTTAGTGTTTCATAAAATGGCTTTCTGAAACAATGTCTACTTTCTCTTGTACTTTTAATACTTATGAATCACCTATATAATTAATTACAAACTAATCCTTTTCACCTTTTTATAATCATGTTCAGTTGGAAGTAATTCATCCAACATTTCAATAATCACAGCAATTTGTATAAAGTCATAAATTTTTGTTATATTTTGAAACCAAAAAAATGCATATTTGACTTATTCTCTAATGTACCACAGTAAATGAAAACCTGGTTTTAGATAAAATATTCATGAGAATGCCATCTTCTATGTTGATTGCCTTATGACTCATAAGTATTATTTGAGCATTAGCCTGTGTTCTGGGTATTGATAATATTCTATACTATCAATATCTACACTAATATTGTATAGCATACTAATATTGATATTGTATACTGTATAGTATACTAATATTGATAGTATAGAATATTATCAATACCCAGAACACAGGCTAATGCTCAAAAAATACTTGCTGAATATTCTAAATGGAAAACTATTTTCTAAATCAATAAATTGATGATTTCACAGAAGTATCTTTTCCTAGAAACTTACCTAAGTGGCAGTCATAGAAATTCTTTTCCGTATTCTGCAGAAAACAGCAGATTATCCCACATGGCATAGTGAAGGTGATGCACTTCCTCCTCAAATCCTAACAAGTTAATTTCCTATAGGAAGTAAGAGTTTGGGTGTTGCCTCAAGTAAAACTCATCCTCAAGGTTCACATATTATTTGCACTGCACCCTCTTCTGGTATCTGAAATCTCCTAAACAGGTACTGGAACCTTTTTACATGCAACGGTATTTAATAGCTCTAATAGTCATACAAGTGCTTGCTTAAGAAGGTCAGAGGGACCTTGAGCTTCTTACCCAGTAAGGTAACAAAAGACCTAAAAGATGGTTAGTGAAAAATCGAATGAAATAGAGAAGTCTTAGTGTCTGATAGGAAGAGATTCCGGCTCAGTGTTCTGTGTGAATTAATTCTTTTATCGGGAATGGTTTTACGAGCATTTTCTTTCTATGCATACCAATGCCAGAGGAGCAGCTATATCAGACCGAAAGGCATCAGAGTTCAGCCAACTCAGAGCCATTTATTTATTGAAAAGTTTATCTCTGTATTAAATTCTCACTGAAGAGGGTTTCATTAGGCCCACAAGACCAGTATAAACAGGGAGCTGCTGAGTTATTAGGAAAACGAATCGGGAGCTAACTTCTCAGTCCTTTTTGTTCCCATTGCTCACACACCAAGGCTGCCAACGGCACCAAGAGAGAAGATCGTATTCAACCTGGAATTTTTTTTATTTCCTGCATTTGAGCAGGCCACAATTTATATCACTCAGGTCTCCTTAAATTAGTCCAAGAGGATTTCATTTTACAGGCCTGCTTGACTGGGATCCTTTTGGCACGATGGGTTCAGCTTTGTATACAACGGAGATTCATATTTTATGTGTGTGTAAAAACCCCGGCCATGAATCTAGCAGCTCAAAGCTTCACCTTCATTCTTTACAGCTCAGTTCAGAGCCCAGCACATTTCCATAGGCTGAATCTCAGGGCAGCTCCTGGCTGAGCTGAAAGGACAAAAGCTAAAAATATATTAAGAAACTCAGGGGCATAAGAAGAGAAAATAGGACTCTTTTCAGTTCTTCTTTACATCGCACTTGCCAAATTAATATGATGCAGACATAATGCCTCTCATTCACACGTTTAAATTGAAACAGCACTTGAGGCCAGGCATTGTTTTTGCTTTTAAGTAAAAGAGGTCTTAGAATTGTCAGAGACTTCTGAAATCCTATCACTCTCATGGACCTACTGGGCTAGGCTCCCAAGCTTCAGCCTCCTATATCCACTCCTTTTCACCGGATACTCTCCAGTTCCAGTTGATCTCTGTTTTGTGGTCTTGCTTTTCTTCTAACTCCATTGGTCCACAAACTTAAAACAGCTGTCATAGCAGGGTTGATAAAGCAAAGGGCAAAAGAGAGCTGGGAAGTTTTGATTTGTTACTATTACTGTAATTTTGTAGGATTTTCAGAAATCCTTCTCTATATCAATCCACGATGATATATCTTAGAGGATGTTTTTCAGTAATGAACAGAAGCAGTGTCCACAAATGGCACCGTAAGAATGTAGGTACATTATAGATAATAGAGGAGAGAGCAGTGTCCAGAGGAGCGAAGAGATCCATAAGAGTTCTGTTTCCAACTCTACTTTCATCTATTTGCTTATTTGAACCAAACTTGATTGCCTTCCATGGCATTATTAATGCCTCTCATGAACTATAAATCCCATAGGTCCATAGAATTGCTAATATTTTAACACAATAAAAGTTGTAATCCCAATATTACATCTTTCTTAAAATAAATCTTGTCCTTAGAACCACAATTTGTGAATTTCCTAATGAATTCTTTCTCCATCATAAAATATTGCCTGCTACTTAATTTTCATCAACATGTAAATTTGTTACAGTTTTATGTAATTGTGATAGATAAAAGCCATGTCCTCTGGGGTTTAACACCTAGATGATGGGTTGATGGGTGCAGCAAACCACAACGGCACACATATACTTATGTAACAAACCTGCACATTCTGCACATGTATCCCAGAACCTAAAATAAAATTTAAAAATAATAATAATGGAAAACTACTAAGTATCCAGCACCTATCTAATGCCAGAGAACTCTATGAATAAAAAACAATGCACCATCTCCGTGCCCTAGGAGCTGTCAATTTAGATACATAAACTATATGCATAGAAATAACAAGAATATCAAGCAATATATGACTAATTGGCAAAATAACTAGTGACAGAACGTATTGTGAGATTATAAAGAAGGAAAAGATCAGCATGTATTGCAATCATCTAAAAAGACATCATAAAGTAGATAATATTTGAGTTGAGCATTAAAGGAAAGATAGAATTAGTGTAAACAAAAACAGAGAGGGAGAAAATATTTTTCCAGAAAAATGGAGAAAGGAATGAAAACTCCCAGGAGAAACATGGACTCAAACAACAGAAAAGCACAGTCTAGTAATGGTGTCCAAAATGCTGGTCTCCAGTGAACACAAAGTGTTTGTTGGTCACATGGCTGATATCTCTATCCGTGAGCCACAAGACAGACTTGTACATGATCCGAAACATGCATCCGTGGTTGAGACTGGAACGACAGTAATTCTTTTTTCATATCAAAATGACTTATCTAAATATCAGTCCTCCTCCTTTTACTCCTTCCTTTATTCGGTTCTTTTTTTCCTCCCTTTTATTCTTTCTCTCTCCTTTTTGTATCTTCTCTTTCCTTCCCTTATTTTATTATTTCCATCCAGGTAGAATCCAAAGCTTTTATTAAAATGTGTGGTGATGATACAAAGACCTAGTGCAATAACATGTTGGTTTACATTTTTAAAATATTCACTACCATAACAAAGAATCCCACTCTCTTAGTAATTTAACACAATAAAGATTTGCTTCTTTCTACTGCTGCAGTGCAATGCGGATTGGTGGAGGTGAGGGAGCTCACTTAGAGACCCAGCCTCCTCATGTTTAATGGCACTGCTATTCTAATATCCTCAGAAACTTCCCCTGGTGTCTACAAGATGAAGGAAGAGAACGCATGGAAGATAGCACTGGGGATTTTATGGGTGGACCTGGATGTGGCACACACATCACTTCTGTCTGCAATTGCATTATCTGGAACTCAACTCCCAGGGAAGCCAGTAAGGTAGTCTAGGCATGGCCCCAGCAGGAACAGTGAATCAGGTTGATGCACAACTCTCCAGTTCTCCCAACAACTGCTACGAGCTTGGGTTTCCCATGTTTGAAACCAAAAACTTTAGTGTAATTCGTTTTCTCAGGCCATGTGCTTTCTCTTAGCACATGGCCTGAGAAAATGTTACTACTTTTCACTTGTGGAGTACTTGGAGAACAGAACTCCATAGGAAGATTCAGATGGGTAACTTTGTCGTCTATCCAACAAGTGATGAATCAATGCTGGATTCAATGATAACGAATACTAAGGGCTGGTGCCGTAGAATTGGTTATCGTATACATAGTGCCTACAGAGAATGGGCAGTACCTTTGAAGAAGGAGGCAGGAAATCACTAGTCACTGATACTGACAACCACCCATGTGAGGTTGGGGTGTCAGAGTAGCAGTGGCATTGTCCAATTCCTTCAAGTATGTCTGAAGTGCAACACTCCATTCCTCATTCCTCTATCTCCAATCACCACTTTCCCAAAAATAAGACAGAAGGTCAGAGCACCTTAGTGAGGTAGAGTTGGGGTAAAGAAGACAGGAAGGGCCTGCTAACTTCCTACCAGGAAGCAGCTACAGCAGGAAGACTCTATTTTGGCAAAGAAGGTGGCAGGCAGGTCTTGTAAGAACTGCTGTCCTAGCTGGAGTGGAAGGGACTTAGAGACACACCCAGCCCAGCCCAGCTGGGGCACCCACCAGAGTCACAGAGCCCCAAGAGATCGACTGTGATCTTTAGCAGCATGCCATAATGGGAGAAGACAGCAAGATCTTCACTGGGACTAGCAGTCTTGCACAGATGGTCCCGAAACACTTATCTTTCAGCCACAGAGGCAGATACCGTCAGCTAAATAAAAGCCCCCACACCCAAGACTCCAGCACTTGGTGGAGGGCAACTCTCATGGAGGCAATCTGTGGCAGATGGAACAGTAGGAGTGATGGTGTAGGAGAACCAAGAGCAGACAGTGCCAACAGAGAAACCAAACACCAAAGTTGGACGAGGCATCAAATTACAGGGTAGGATGACATCATAAATGATCATATCAAAGTTTAAGTCCCAGCTCTGAGAGTGTCTTGCGATGTGAATGTGGGCATCTATCCTAGTGAGTTATTGTAAGGTTTAAATTTGATATTGCATAGAAAGAGTTGAATATAATGCTTGACACATAGTAAGGACTCAAGAAATGTTAGCTAGTTGTAAGTTTGTCATCATAGTAAGACGCAGTAGTAGTGATGGTGGTTAACAGTAGTTATGGTCATGGTAGTAGTGGTGGTCTAGTAATTACTATATTAATTTGTGAGTTGGCTTTCTGTAAGTATTGTTGGAAGTTTTTAAAAAAAAAAAAAAAAAAAAAAAAAAAAAAAGCATACCAGTACCAATTGACCATTTGGGAAAGAACAGACACATAGTTAAGAAAACTGGTTGGCTGGAGCTTTTAGGCTAAAGAAAATTTATACTCTCTCTCTCTCTCAGTTTTCTGAAGACTTGTTTGAAAAATAGGAATCAAGAAAGGTATATTAAAGGCCTAATGCTTAACTCTTCCTTCAACACAGCTAGGAGCAGGAAGAATGAGGGCTATTCCATTCAGGAAATATATTAAAGACAGCACTGAGCTGTATGGAAGCATGCAAGAGATCTTCAAAAAAACTTAAGTTGTAATTTAACTTAATTTTTTAAGGGAGTGTCCCATATTTAATACCATTACTCTTCTCTTCCCAATTCACCCATTTTCTACCTCAAATTCAGGTTACAGAGATTATTCCCTTCATTTACCTGTATTACTTTTCCCCACAGTATATAAAATAATGGATTAGCTGCCATTCTTTCCCAAGCACCCTGAATATCATCATCTTTCTCGCTTTATACTCCAAGAATTTCTTTCAACTAAATGAGGGTCAAACCATCTGATCTATTCAAGTCAAGCCAAGGGACCATCTTTACAAAACAGCACTGTTTCTAACAAGAAAAAGAAACACGCAAAGTGATATAACTTTTTATTTCTGTTTATATATGTACATAAATAAAACATGTCCTTCCTTAAAATAAAGTAATCCCTGCAAAACTAGCCTTTCTTCTTCTGTGTTTGAGGTGTTTTCAAAGCATTCTTTAATGTTTCACTCTCTTTGAGCCAATCACTCAAAGCTTTCGGAGCCCCTCTGCTCCAGGTCTCAACTTCCCTTGGCCTTTCTGCCATTTGCTTTTATCTCTTCCTTCTGAACAGCTGCTCCCTGATTACTGTTTTAACATTTGGTGAGATTTTTATTTATTTCCCTTTCTTTCATCCTATGAAGTAGGCAGAGTTAAGTTTTGTGAGCTATATATTCAATTGTTATCACATCCTTCCACTGTTTCTTTCTTATTGTAATGTCCTACGATGCTAGAGAGAAATGGAAAAATACCTTTGCCCTGAGAATTCATGGAATTTGCAGTGGAAAGAGCAAAACAGCTACAACCTAAATATTTATTCAAATTCCACAGCACAGAGAAGTGTCCATTGACCAAAGAAGCACTGCTGTTTACCTTGTCAATTAAATACAAACAAATGGAATGTGCCGGCATTTTTTTTAATGGTAAAAGAAATAATCATTTCAATTTCTGTTATCCTGTCAAATTAAAGACCTCAAGGCACTTTCAAAAAAGGATATCCAAGCATAGTTATCAACCACTGTTTCAGCTTATAGGGAATAATTCTAAGGCAGCCATAGCCACATTTTCTTTTTTTAAATATATTTTATTGCACTTTAGGTTCTGGGGTACATGTGCAGAAATGCAGAATTGTTGCATAGGTACATACATGCAATGTGGTTTATGCCTCCATCCCCGTCACCTATATCTGGCATTTCTCCCCATGTTATCCCTCCCCAACTCCCTACCCCCTGCTGTCCCCCTCCAGTCCCCCTTAACAGATCCCAGTGTGTGATGCTCCCCTCCCTGTGTCCATGTGTTCTCATTGTTCAACAACCACCTATGAGTGAGAACATGCAGTGTTTGATTTTCTGTTCTTGTGTCAGTTTGCTGAGAATGATGGTATCCAGATTCATCCATGTCCCTACAAAGGACCCGATCTCATCCTTTTTTATGGCTGCATAGTATTCCATGGTGTATATGTGCCACATTTTCCTTGTCCAGGCTATCATCGATGAACATTTGGGTTGGTTCCAGGTCTTTGCTATTGCAAACAGTGCTGCAGTGAGCATTCGTGTGCATGTGTCCTTATGATAGAACGATTTATAATCCTTTGGATATATACCCAGTAATGGGATTGCTGGGTCAAATGGAATTTTTATTTCTAGGTCCTCGAGGAATCACCACACTGCCTTCCTCAGTGGTTGAACTAATTTACACTCCCACCAACAACGTAAAAGTGTTCCCCTTTCTCCACATCCTCTTCAGCATCTGTTGTCTACAGATTTTTTAATGATCGCCATTCTAACTGCCGTGAGATGGTATCTCAATGTGGTTTTGATTTGCATTTCGCTAATGACCAATGATGATAAGCATTTTTTTCATATGTTTGTAGGTCTCATAGATGTCTTCTTTTGAAAAGTGTCTGTTCATATCCTTTGCCCATTTTTGAATGGGTTTGTTTTTTTCTTGTAAATCTGTTTTAGTTCTTTGTAGATTCTGAATATTAGCCCTTTGTCAGATGGGTAGATTGCAAAAATTTATTCCCATTCTCCTGGTTGCTGGTTCACTCTAATGATTGTTTCTTTTGATGTGCAGAAGATCTGGAGATCCCATTTGTCTATTTTGGCTTTTGTTGCCAATGCTTTTGGTGTTTTAGTCACAAAGTCCTTGCCTATGCCTATGTCCTGAATGGTTTTGCCTAGGTTTTCTTCTAGGGTTTTTATGGTGTTAGGTCCTATGTTTAGATCTGTAATCCATCTGGAGTTAATTTTAATGTAAGGTGTCAGGAAGGGGTCCAGTTTCTGCTTTCTGCACATCGCTAGCCAGTTTTCGCAGCACCATTTATTAAACAGGGACTCCTTTCCCCATTGCTTGTTTTTGTCAGGTTTGTCAAAGATCAGATGGTTGTAGATGTGTGGTGTTGCCTCCAAGGCCTCTGTTCTGTTCCATTGATCTATACCTCTGTTTTGGTACCAGTACCCTGCTCTTTTCATTACTGTAGCCTTGTAGTATCGTTTGAAGTCAGGTAGCATGATGCCTCCCACTTTGTTCCTTTTGCTTAGAATTGACTTGGCTATGCAGGCTCTCTTTTGGTTCCATATGAAGTTTAAGGTGGTATTTTTCCAGTTCTGTGAAGAGGGTCATAGGTAGCTTGATGGGGATAGCACTGAATCTACAAATTACTTTGGGCAGTATGGTCATTTTCACAATATTGATTCTCCTAACTATGAGCATGGAATGTTCTTCCATCTGTTTGTGTCTTCTCTTATTTCCTTGAGCAGTGGCTTGTAGTTCTCCTTGAAGAGGTCCCTTACATCCTTTGTTAGTTATATTCCTAGGTATTTTATCCGTGGTAGCAATTGTGAATGGCAGTTTGTTCTTGATTTGGCTCTAAGTCTGTTATTGGTGTATAGGAATGCTAGTGATTTCTGCACATTGATTTTGTATCCTGAGACTGTGCTGAAGTTGCTTATCAGTTTCAGGAGACTTTGGGCTGAGATGATGGGGTCTTCTAAATATACAATCATGTCATCTGCAAATAGAGACATTTTGACTTTCTCCCTTCCTAATTGAATACCTTTTATTTCTTTTTCTTGCCTGATTGCTCTGGCTAGAAATTTCAATACTATATTGAATAGGAGTGGTGAGAGAGGGCATCCTTGTCTAGTGCCAGATTTCCAAGGGAATGCTTCCAGTTTTTGCCCATTCAGTACAATATTGGCTGTGAGTTTGTTATAAATAGCTTTTGTTATTTTGAGATACATTCCATCAATACCTAGTTTATTGAGAGTTTTTAGCATAAAGGCTATTGAATTTTGTTAAAGTCCTCTGCATCTATTGAGATAATCATGTGGTCTTTGTCTTTGGTTCTGTTTATGTGATTAATTACATTTATAGACTTGTGTATGTTGAACGAGTCTTGCATACTTGATGAAGCCTACTTGATCATGATGGATACGCTTTTCGATGTGCTGTTGCACATTTAAAAGTTTACCAGTATTGTATTGAAGATTTTTGCATCTATATTCATCATGGATATTGTCCTGAAGTTTTCTTTTCTTGTTGAGTCTCTGCCAGGTTTTGGTATCAGGATGATGTTGGTCTCTTAAAATGATTTGGGAAGTATTCCCTCTTTTTGTATTGTTTGGAATAGTTTTAGAAGGAATGGTACCAGCTCCTCTTTGTACCTCTGGTAGCATTCAGCTGTGAATCCATGTGACCTAGATTTTATTTGGTTGGTAGGCTATTAATTGCTGCCTCAACTTCAGCCCTTGTTAGTGGTCTATTCAGGGGTTTGACTTCTTCCTAGTTTAGGCTTGGGATGGTGCGAGTATCCAGGAATTTATCCATTTCTTCCAGGTTTACTGGTTTATGTGCATAGAGTTATTTGTAGTAATCTCTGATGGTAGTTTGTATTTCTGTGGAATAGGTGGTGATATCCCCTTTATAATTTTTTATTGCATCTATTTGATTCTTCTCTCTTTTCTTTTTTATTAATCTGCCTAGTGGTCTATTTTGTTGATCTTTTCAAAAAACCAGCTCCTGGATTTATTGATTTTTTAAAGGGTTTTTTTTTGTGTGTGTGTGTGTTTCTGTCTCCTTCAGTTCTGCTCTGATCTTATTTCTTGTCTTCTGCCAGCTTTTGAGGGTTTTTTTGATCTTGCTTCTCTAGCTCTTTCAATTTTGATGATAGGGTGTCAATTTTAGATCTTTCCTTGCTTGTCATGTGGGTATTTATTACTATAAATTTTCCTCTAGACACTGCTTTAAATGTGTCCCAGAGATTCTGGTATGTTGTGTCTTCATTCTCGTTGGTTTCAAAGAACATCTTTATTTCTGCCTTCATTTCATTCTTTATCCAGTCAACATTCAAGAGCCAGTTCAGTTTCCATGAAGTTGTGTGGTTTTGAGTGAGTTTCTTAATCCTGAGTTCTAATTGGTGGCCTGAGAGACTATTTGTTATGATTTCCGTTCTTTTGCATTTGCTGAGGAATGATTTACTTCCAATTATGTGGTCAGTTTTAGACTAGGTGTGATGTGGTGCTGAGCAGAATGTATATTCTGTGGATTTAGGGTAGAGAGTTCTGTAGATGTCTATTAGGTTTGCTTGGTCCAGATCTGAGTTCAAGTGCTGGATATCCTTGTTAATTTTCTGTCTCATTGATTTGTCTAACATTGACAGTGGAGTGTTAAAGTCTCCCACTATTACTGTATGGGAGTCTAAGTGTCTTTGTAGGTTGTTAAGAACTTGCTTTATGTATCTGGGTGCTCCTGTATTGGGTGTGTTTATATTTAGAATCGTTAGCTCTTCTTATTGCATTGATCCTTTTACCATTACGTAATGCCCTTCTTTGTCTCTCTTGATCTTTGTTGGTTTAAAGTCTATTTTATCAGAGTCTAGGATTACAAGTCCTGCTTGTTTTTGTTTTTGTTTTGTTTTGTTTTGTTTTTTTCTGCTCTCCATTCACTTGGCAAATCTTCCTCCAACCCTTTATTTTGAGCCTATGTGTATCCTTGCACATCAGATGGGTTTCCTGGATACTGCACACCAATGGTTTTTGACTTTTTATCCAATTTGCCAGTCTGTGTCTTTTGATTGGGGCATTTAGCCCATTTACATTTAAGATTAATATTGTTATGTGTGAATTTGACCGGGCCATTTTGATGCTAGCTGGATGTTTGCCCATTAGTTGATGCAGTTTCTTCCTTGTGTCGATGCTCTTTACCATTTGGTATGTTTTTGGAGTAGCTGGTATTTGTTGTTCCTTTCTATGTTTAGCGCTTCTTTCAGGAGCTCTTATAAGGCAGGCCTGGTGGTGATGAAATCTCTGAGCAATTGCTTGTTCATAAAAGATTTTATTTCTCCTTTGCTTATGAAGCTTAGTTTGGCTGGATATGAAATTCTAGGTTGAAAGTTCTTTTCTTTAAGGATGTTGAATATTGGCCCCCACTCTCTTCTGGCTTGTAGGGTTTCTGTCAAGACATCCTCTGTGAGTCTGATGGGCTTCCCTTTGTGGGTAACCCAACCTTTCTGTCTGGCTGCCCTTAGCATTTTTTCCTTCATTTCAACTCTGGTGAATCTGACAATTATGTGCCTTGGGGTTGCTCTTCTTGAGGAATATCTTTGTGGTGTTCCCTGTATTTTCTGGACTCGGATGTTGGCCTGCTTTGCTAGGTTGGGGAAGTTCTCTTGGATAATATCCTGAAGAGTGTTTTCCAGCTTGGATTCATTCTCTCTGTCATATTCAGGTACACATATCAAACATAGATTAGGTCTTTTCACATAATCTGATATTTCTTGGAGGCTTTGTCCATTTCTTTTCACTTTTTTTTCTCTATTCTTGCCTTCTCATTTTATTTCATTGAGTTGATATTCAATCTCTGATATCCCTTCTTCTGTTTGGTTGATTCAGCTATAGAAACTTGTGTATGCTTTGTGAAGTTCTCGTGCTGTGTTTCTCAGCTCCATCAAGTTGTTTATATTCTTCTCTAAGCTGTTTATCCTAGTTAGCATCTTACCTAACCTTTTTTCTAGATTCTTAGTTTCTTTGCATTGGGTCAGAACATGTTCTTTTAGCTCTGAGTAGTTTGTTATTATCCACTTTCTGAAGCCTGTTTCTGTCAATTCATCATATTCATTCATCATCCAGCTTTGTTCCCTTGCTGATGAGGAGTTATGATCCTTGGAGGAAGAGAGGCGTTCTAGTTTTGGGTGTTTTTGTCCTTTTTGTGCTGGTTTCTTCCCATCTTTGTGGATCTATCTACCTGTGATCTTTGTAGTTGGTGACTTTCAGATGAGGTCTCTGAGTGGACGTCCTTTTTGTTGATGATGAAGTTATTTCTTTCTGATTTTTGGTTTTCCTTCCAACACTCAGGCCCCTCTGCTGTAGGAGTGCTGGACGTCCACTCCAGACCCTGCTTGCCTGGGGATCACCTGCGGCAGCTGCAGAACAGTAAGCGTTGCTGCCAGTTTCTTCTTGTTATCTTTGTCCCAGAAGGATACCCACCAGATGTCAGCCTGAGCTCTTCTTTATGAGGTGTCTCTTTGGATATATGGGGGTCGGGGAGGTGCTTGAGGAGAGCATGTCCCTTATAGGAGCTCAAGTGCTGAGCTGTGAGCTCCATTGTTCCATTCAGAGTTGCTGGGCAGGTACGTTTAAGTCTGCTACAGCAGACCTCATAACCACCTTTTTTTCCCAGGTGCTCTGTCCTGGGAAGGTGGGACTTTATTTATAAGTTCCTAACATGCTGCTGCCTTTTTTCAGAGATGCCCTGCCCAGCGAGGAGGTAGCCTAGTCACAGTCTGCCAGCAGAGGCATTGCTGAGCTGCCGTGGGCTCTGCCCAGCTGCTGTGTGAACTTCATTGCAGTTGTGTTTATAGAGGTATAGTTAGAACTGCCTCGGTAATGGCGGTCTGCCTCAGTAAT
This sequence comes from Plecturocebus donacophilus, assembly GCA_004027715.1. NCBI lineage: Eukaryota > Metazoa > Chordata > Mammalia > Primates > Pitheciidae > Plecturocebus > Plecturocebus donacophilus. Next base: position 19,036 of record PVKP010001597.1, on the reverse strand, counting down.
GGCAGCCAGTCTCTGTAATGGCAGACTGCCTCGGTAATGGTGGACTGCCTCAGTAATGGCAGACTGCCTCGGTGGTGGTGGGCTGTCTTGGTAATGGCAGACGCCCTTTCCCCCACAGAGCTGGACCTACCTGGGTCCAGCTGTGCTTGCTGTGAAACTCTGAATCCAGAGTGTTTCAGATTGCAAGTCTTTGTGGTGGTGGGGCCCTGAGCCAGATCACCTGGCTCCCTGTTTCAGCCTTCTTTTTTTCAGTTGAATGGGTGACTCTGTCTCCCAGGCATTCCAGGCGCCAGTTGAAATGGCCACCCAGATTTATGTGAGTTTTTATGCAGAGACCTGCTGCACTGGCTGAAACAGTCATGCTGGAGACTCGTGGCACTTTTCCACTCGTGAATCTCCTGGTCTGTGGGCAGTAAAAACTTGTTTGGAAATGTGGTAATCACTCATCCTCTACATTCTCACTGGGAGCTGCACTCCAGAGCTGTTCCTATTTGGCCATCTTGGATCCTGAATTCAGCCATAGCCACATTTAAGATTATTAAGCTATACACATATAATATTAAAATTATACTCACTCATTAAAAATTGTATCATTAAATGAGAAATTTAAATAACTGGCTTACCTTTTATGAAAATTAAATCAGTTTAATAAGGGACCCATAAGTGGACTATAGAGAGAGTTGTCATTTACAGGCTGCCTGAGGCACCTCTAAATAGAGGAGATAAAGATAGAAAGACATCTCAAAGCAAATCTTAGTGTTCCATGACATGTATGAATTTCCTCTCATCATTATGTAAATGTAAGTTAATTTGGCTACCACTATTGCACTGAAAGATGTAAAGGAACCATTTGTATCTTCAGAAACAACTGGCAGTGGAGGTACAGATCCCTCTCTAGTGAGAATGTGGTTTTGTTTCATAGGGGATTCAGGAGCCAAGTGGAAGGAAAAAGCTAGAGAACTTGGCCACTTCCATTTTGAAGTCTGATATTATTAGATCTCCTCCAACGGACTGAGATTGTTCTGACCAAGACACCTTGGAATTAGAGATCAGCGGTACCCAAATTGAATCCATCATGACGGGAAGAGGATCTGTCAGGGGTTCCAGGCTCAACACTATGGCGTAGCCAGTTGTGAAAGGGATAGTTGATTCTGACACATGTGGCTGCTGCTTAAAGCTCCTTCTAATTCAGCCACCTTGATACTGGAGAGCTGCAATTTGAGAACAATGACTCAGTATGAGAATATAAACTAAAAACTACCATTAGCCAAGAAGTTGGACTCCTATCTACCTCCCTTGAAGAAACCACATTGTCTGTAGTAGCATAAGTTTTCATCAGAGCAGTAGACACCTAAATAGGCTCACATTCAATTATGAGGGTCTAGTTTCAAAAGCTACCCTGTAATAGCACCAAAGACAATGGAATTTAAATTAAGGGATTAAGTGACAAGATCAGATTTGACAATTCTTATCATTTGGTAATGATATCATTTGGCAATGATATCATTTAGCAATTCTTATCATTGGGCAAATAATTTGGCAATTATTGGTTGTCATTAAAATAGAAGAAGATGCACACTGATGACTGGGACAACTAAAAGGACTCACATGTGTATATTATAAGCACTATCTTCCCTATTGTATTTAACCCCTTCCAACCACGTTCACTGTCAACAAGGCACTGACACTCAAGAAAGAATAATAAAGATACCCCTTCTAAACTAATGCAAGGAATGGGTTGCAGAGTCACCTGTCAGACATTGCTTTCTGATAGAGATTATGTAGGTTGCAACCACGTTTGAAATCTAGCCTAGGAGATCCCAAATTCTGGTCTGACTAGATTGATACCCATCTGTGATGAAACTTTCACCAGTTTATACTGCAGGAGAAAAAGAAAATATATTATTTTTTTCAGATACACTATATTACACCAGATAGCTTATATCTTTCCTAATAATTTGGTACTAAAATGGTCTTTGTTTTATGCAGCAATGGTGTAAGCATTGGGTAATTTTGTTTATAATGGCATTATTTTGCAAATAAAATTTGTCAGTCACTATATTGCTGGTTCTCAGGTGCTCTCTATTTCTCTCTCTCTCAGTGGGCTAAATACAAAAGAATAGAAAAAATGATGTAGCAAACATGCCTAAAGAGTATTTCAATTTATGTCCTTTTCCCAAAAATATACGCCTTTTTTCCAGAAATGCATAGTCTTTTCCAAAATATTTAGAGGACACAAGAAATTGAATCATCAAAGCCAGTCAAACTACCCAAGTGTTTATTATGGATAATCTATGGTATTGAAAAATTTTGAACATGATAATAAACTCATGAAACTACTAAGGGGATGAAAGAAGAATGAGTTTTATACTAAAAAAATATAGCTATCAGGGCCATGTGTTCAGCTGGTAGAGCTTTCACCTCTACTATAAGACACTATGCCAAATTACATTTATCTAGTTACATATCTTATCTACGAACTATAAGCTTATTGTGCATACAGTTTTCCTTGATTTATCAGTCTATTTCTAGCACCTAACATAGTACCTTTTACAGAGCACGTCAATAAGTGTTTGCTGACTAAATCAATAAGTATTAATTTTCTATTAGATAATAAAATTTTTCAAATGTCTGATACATTGAGAAAGAAAAAGAAAAGAAATGGGAAACTTCTATAGTAATAAAGATGGTCAGTTACTTAAGTAAGAATTTGCTTTTTCTTTTAAGACCCAAATTAATCCAAGAACCTATTTTTGAATATCCTAGCTTAGTATATAGTGATTGCTTAGATGTCAAATACAAATAGAGAGATTTTGTTTCTATAGACCAGGCTTGGCAAACTATGGCCCATGAACCAAATCCAACCTGATACCAGTTTTACAAATAAAGTTTTATTGACACACTCCCATAAGTTATGTATTATCTATGGCCACTTTCACACTACAATGGCAGAGCTATGCAGTTATTATAGACATCTGTGGCCTGGTTCATAAAGCCCAGTTTATTTTCTGGCCCTTTGCAAAAAAAAGTTTGGTGATCAAAAGTAGCTAGCTATTGATCATCACTCTCCTATATATCCTAAGCCTAGTTAAATGGCAAGTTTGATTATATGTCTCATAATTAAAATGAATTTACTAGTCTCTTGATTGTTCCCTTAATAAATATTTAAGAGGACCATTCATCCAATTGGTCAATAAAATGTCACAACATGTCGATCCCCATCCTAACATACTGATGACCAGGCCAGTACATCCTGGTGACAGGGATATATGCCACTTTTTCTGAATGCCATCTCTTAAGCACATTCTAGGATCATATTTTACCTTTCTACCTCCCATAGATTATAACCCATGCTGAGGAGAACTAACTATGCATCTAGAGAAAAGTGGCTTTCCAAAATACTCCAAAATACTCATGCATGATAATACCAGAGTATGAATGGAAGGGCTGTGTTTTAATAGTACCCGGGATTTGTTTCAATCAGGGACAGACACAGAAATGATTGTCATAAAAGAAGAAGATTTTATATTACTCATAGTCCCCTAGAGACAAGAGGCACAGCATGCTATGCAGAGCCATGTGAGGAAGCACCAAGACGAGATGAGCAAGCAGAAAGTGAGAGACAGAGAGAAGCTGAGGATGGGAACCTTCACCGTGTTTCTCACGGGCAGAAACAGGTGAGGCAAGGTCGGCAGACTTGAGAGTAGGCAGTCTGAATAATTTTGGTAGGCTCTGGCTCTAGGCATGGTCCCTAGTTGTCCAGTACTTGGCCTTGAGGTAATTAGGACAGGGTGATAGTGTTCCAGAGTGGACAGAGACAGATAGGTCACATTTTCTTTGTATCTCAAAGGTGTGCTTGCAGGTTTACTATCTCTAAGAAATAGCTAACCTAGTCAGGTAAGAGAGGAGTCCCTCCCAAGTCAGTAAGACCCCATGTGTCAGAGCATTGAGAACACAGAAAATTTAAAAATATCGTTAATACAGGTAGCCATGTTTAGTGTTGGCTAGATACAGAACTACCATGCTTCTAGTTCATTCTTAGAATCTGGCTTGCAGTGCGGGACTTTACATTTTGTTAAGGGGCTGGGCATGGGAGTCTTATCAGCTTCCCTGAGGGTGGGACTCCAGTCTGCTGTTTGTGATTACTTTACTTTCCAGGATAGGCTTAAGCCACAGAAGGGTACAATATTTGGGAAACAAAGTCTGACTGAGTTCTGGGAAAAGTTTAGTAAGATTTCAGGACAAGCAATGGGCCAGAGAGGAGTCAAGAACTGTCGATCAAGAGTACATTCATTGAGACAGTAGAAACTCCATTCTAGTTCCAAGAAGGCATTCATATCCAGGAAAGCATCCCAGCTCAAGAGAGTAGAAGAGCCTTCGTTTTCACCCCTTTAAGTCCTTTAAGTCCATGAAACTCTTACACACCACTCAAATCAGTCAGTCAGGCAAGTACAGCACATCTCAGAGTGTCTGCAACAATCACCCGGGCTCATTTGTAGTCTGTCTGCTCTTCCTCTGAACTTGCATCTGTCAAATGGTAAGCTCCTGATTCTATATGTTAACCTTGATTCTGCCTTTGCCCTTTGTACCTGGTGTCTGTACCCAGCATTTGATTTCAACTTTCTTTAAAGGGCCTCGGTGTTGGCTGGCACCCTGGGTCTCCACATTTAACCCACAGTTTCCCTCCTCTCCTCACAGGCTGTTTGGCAATACTGTATCTCCACCTCCACTCACCTTACGACATGCAGTTATTGAGAAGGGAAGTGGATATGCCAGGGTAAGATCTCAAGACTTTTGAGCAGGGGCAGAACACAGGTATCCAGAGAAATCTATCTAATATGCATTGAGGAAGACTTTAGTCAGGCCCAGTCTAGAAAAGCAATGCAGACAGTGCCCAAATGTCCAGTTACGTAAGAGAGGAGTTCTTCTCTACGAGGAATGGCAGTTATCAAATAGAAAAACTCCAAGTATCCTGCCAACCTAGACTAGAGGTGGACAGATAGCCAGATGGGGGTCTTACGAAGAACAGAATGAAGCAGCCATTCTTCATTACTGCCACTGAAAAACAAAGGGGTAAATTCATCATCCTCCCAAGGCCCACAGATAGAACACTGTAGAATATAATCCCATTAGTTAATATTTCTCGATTACTTGCTATATGGCAAGGAGTTTAAACTTTTCAAAACTTTTCCAGATGAAGAAGGTAAAGATTAAAGAGGGTGTGATCTGCTTGGGGTGCAATATATATAGGGTTGGCTAAGATCCTTTGAGAGTGAAAGCAGAGCTATCAATAATTATGCTAGCCAAATAGAAAAAGACTGGATTGCCTAGAGAAAACCAGGAATATGATCATCCTGCATATAAAAAAGTACTGGAACTGGAATTCAAACCAGGCAAATCCTCTTCAGCCCCTCTGCTTACTGAGGCAAGGGTGTTAATGTTATGTCCAGCTAGAACCATAGGTAGAATGTGTCGTAGGAGAATGTGCCTAGCAGCCCACAGGAAACAGAGTGTTACTTCATGATGAGACCTGAGCCAGAGATTGACAGTTTGAACACAGTGAATTGCAAAGCGATATTTTTTAAATTTGCAATATCCCAATAACATATGCAAAGATGTTTAATAAGAATGTATTTCTTATAATTACAGGAGCGGAAACAAAAACAGAGATTGCAGGGAATTAGACAAAAGTCAGGCAGTTCAATGAATAGAATAGTTACATATACACTGAGGAATTGCAGAATTGTTACACCCTGGCATCCAATTAGATTTCTACACACCTGACATATTTTTGCCTCAAAACAGATAATTAAAATATACCTAGATAACATCTTTATTGTTATAGTGTGTTAAGACCCAATTAATCCAAGCAATAAAAATAGTGATAATGCCTTAGATTTATATGACATCTATTTTTTTTTTTCAGTCAAAGCTCAAATTGCTTACCTGGTAATTATTATCTCATGTATGTACATAGTCATGAAATTATCTGTAGAAAGAAAGGTAGAATACAACTCTTCCCAGTTTTTTGCCTGCTCCATTTTATAGATGGAGAAACTTGATTCTAGCATGCACAAATGGCTTTTCTGTGATTCAGGAGAGAAGAGAAAGAGAAATCTCATTATGTGCATCTGTTGATGATACAACCTTATGTCATGAGTCAGTAATGGAGTAATCGGCCCCACAGTGAAATTCAGTGAGAGCCAGGGCAGAGGTGGCTGCATAATGGTGCCTAGCTCCAATTCTACCACTGTTCTAAAAATTCCCTGATAGCTATTTCTGCTTCCGTGGAATGGGGGACAAGGTATCTGTCTCTTTTTAAATGAAAAATGAAATAAGGTACTTTACACAACTCTTAAGTGTTATAAATATATAACCAGACATCTTAAGAGTGTCTGGGTAACAGGAAGAGAAACAAAGCCAATTCAGGACAACACTTCTGGACCAAGGAGTTGACGTGTCATAAAGAAAAGAAGGAATACCCCCTCTGAGGACTCCTTGCCCTCATTCTCGAATTAACATTTTCACAGTCCTTCAGAAAAAGGTTCCAAGCTGGATTTAGACCTTGCTGTTCTCCTCTCCAGTTTTTTGCATAGCTCCTTGTTACATCTCTCCTAATGCTGGTCTTCAAGGACTGTCTGCATGATTTCTAGTTCTTCTTCCCTTTGGAAATGAAAGAAACATTCTATTCAAAAGGGCCCCATGGCCACAAAACAAGAAAAAAATTATAGGGCACTGGTACACTTCATGTTTTGAGCCAATTATCTTCAGATGCCCCCAGGACTTTTCTTTTTTCTCATAAAGTAATGCGAATTGTTAAGTGTTTTTAGAATTGCAGTTCAGAAGATGCTGTGGTTCAATCCCACAAAGGGCCTGGGGTCTCTTACAAGAAGCAGTGAATGCAGATCTCACGGAGTTCCTGTTTGCAGAAGTGTTGCTCCCTTGTGTTTCTGTCATTGTTGACGTATGAAAGTCAAGAGGGATAGAGTTTTGTAGGTTTGAGCATAAAAGCCTAAAACTCTTCCGCCAAGTCTCCACAGTGATGGCATGCCTGGGACTTGTGCCTGCTTTGCTACCATATTAGTTGTATGCATTCCAAATCTGTGCATATTTCCAGAACAAAGAGATACAGCAATTGTAATCACTCTTAGGGTACTCCTGTTAACATCTCTGCTGAATTTTCTACTCTTATTTCACTTTATGATGCAATTTCTGCAAAGCCAAAATTAAAGAGGATTGTCTTTAGTCCATAAACTCTCCCACCCTTCTATTCAGTATTCCCACATCCTGAACACACACCCAAGAGAAGTAAATTTTACCAAAATATGGACAACCATTCTGCAAAACGGAGAACCCATAAATTATTTACACATGCTAGACATTATCTAAAACTCTATAATATTCTGCATTTTCATAAGAGTTGAATATATTTTGATTGATGAGAAGTATTATCTGGATGCTATCACTGTAAGAAATGACCTAATGAATATAGACCCTACATGATGTTACAAATACAAATATTCTAGAAACATTGGTACAAGCTGACTGTCACATGCATTTGCTGAGATTCAAATCGATTCAAGAAACATTTGTTGAACATGTACTGTATGCTAGCCTGGTTACCACTGCACGTTGATATTACAACAGAAATGAAGAAAAGGGGAAAGGATTAATATTTTCTTGAGCATCTATTTTATGTCAAGCACCATGCTTGGTATTTTCCATGCTTTAATTAACTTAATCGTTGAAATAAATATGAATGGTTAATTTTAATTTTCTCTGCCTTACAGATGGGAAAACTGAAGCTCTGGTGGATTAAGCAACTTCGGTCTTACAACTATAAAATGACTGGACAGGGCTTCAAAGCCAGGTCTAATCCAAACTGAATGCCTCTTTCCGCCTTTTCTGAAAAGCCTTCCTTGACCCTCCATATTCTGGAACAGACATTCCTCCTCTATACTCCTACCGCATCCTAGTCTTCTCCTGCCCACATACGTGTCATACTTCACTAAATTGCATAGTTTATACCCACCTGATCAATTCTTTTATAGGGAAAGATCTGGGGAGTCTCGTTTGCCTTTGATATTAGTACAGTGACTGGCACGTAGTAAGGCCCTAATAACCAACATTGACTGACTATGTCGTATCACATTTCCTCAAAATAAAAACTGAACAAGCCATAAAGTTATCTTTTTGACATGTAAGGAGAACGCTCTACAGCATCCTCTGCCTCCTGTGGTCCAAATGATCCTACAGAATTGAGGTAAACTAGGCCCCCCGTGCAGCAGAGTCACTCTGGCTTCATCCTGTTGGCATCTGGTCTTGTCCATTCTAACTGACTACCACCTCTCTACTACCTTTAGTCTGGTGTAAATGCTTTGAATGTAACCATTTAACAACAGTTTGCTTACCACTTCGATTGTACCAGACACTATCCTAGGACAATGGGTCCCTCATATAAGAATCTGAGCCTCCCGGCCAGGTGCACTAACTCAGGCCTTTAATCTCAACACTTTGGGAGGCTGAGGCGGGTGGATCACTTGAGGTCAGGAGTATGAGACCCGCCTGGCCAACATGGATAAACCCTGTCTCTACTAAAAATATAAAAATTAGCTTGGCATGTTGGTGCATGCCTGTAATCCCGGCTATTGGAGAGGCTGAGGCAGGTGACTTGAACTCGGGAGGCGGAGGTTGCAGCGAGCCAAGATTGCGCTGCTGCTCTCCAGCCTGGGTGACAAGAGTGAGACTCCTTCTCAAAAAAAAAAAAAAGAGAGAGAGAGAGAGAATTTGAGCCTCCTTGTAGTCCAACCCAGGGGGATGAAGAGCCTTTGGCCAAAGAGGTTCTTGGAACATGTGACATCACTTGGGTGATATCTGTGAGAATGCTCAGTGATCAATAAGCTGGATTAACAGATACTACAGCATCTATAAGTGAAGTCTTCATATTCAAGTATGAAGCTGGACCAGAAAATTGTTCAATTCCATTTGATTAATATTCTAAACTTTGGTCCTGAGCTGGCTAGCCACAGAGGGATAATTCCATAATCATCTAGCAAATTAAAACAACTGTTCATTTGTAGAATGAAAATAATACCTACACAGAACTAAATTAGAGCTGAGATTTTCCACTTTTTGTGATCATACCACCTAGGTTCAAACTATGAAGGGTATATAAACTGAAGATTGCAATTGAATTCACTGAAAGATGAATGACTATTTCTATCCAAGGTAAAGTCATCTGAAAAGGCAAATTAAAACTTTAGGGTATAATCTTAGCTGATATTTCTCTATAGCTACTACCAGGAAGATCACAAGAGAAATCTCCTATGGTAAGTACATTACGAAACAGCACCAAGATCTCAAGACACAATCAAAAGGAAAAGATCTCAGCTAGAGAGAACATGTTTTTCCAGAACTTTGTGTTGGGGTTAAATGCTGAGTTACTTATATAAATGAATTAGCAAACCTGGTATTGAAAGCTACTGGAATACAAAGCTGATAGATATAGGAACTCATTCCTGAAGGCTGTGAATAAAACAAACTCTCCTAAGTTCTTTGGTCCTTAGAGAAATACCCTTGGATTCTCAGGCCCATGTAAGAGTCTTCCTTCTGTCATCATCAAGACAAATTCAACCTTGAAAAAGGATACGGGAGCCTCATAGAACACTTCACAACTTAAAAAAAGCCAGATGAGCAATTTGGGGCTTCCAGATTTGCAGCTTGTCTCGTGGTGACTTTTCCATATGCAAAAGTCCTCTCATGGCACAGAAGGTGGTGATGGAGTTAATTCCATTCAGCCAATGCAGTAGATGATTTTGTGATGTTTGCGAAACAAACCAAATTTGAGAGCTAAAACACCTCTTAAAGATCTTCTAGCAGATCTTTCTAATTTTAGAGTCAAACATTAAAGCCAAGTTTGATTAGCTAGTTCAAGATCAAATTCAGTGGCAGAATTAAGAATAGGACACAGATCTAATAATTTCCCACTATTTTACATCACCATTCCAATTTTTCCTACTTCACACACACACACACACACACACACACACACACACACCCCTTTAAAAAAAAAATGAGAAAGAGCACATTTATCCTACCTACCTCTCTTTTGAAAATGTAACATTTTTACCCTTTCGTCCACTCCTTCCCCACCACTTGCTTTCTCTTTCTTTCACCCCTAAGCTATTTATGTAGTTAGAAAAAATGTCTCAAAGCCTCAAGGAAACCAATATTTCTTGCGACATTCAAGCCCTCTCCTGTTCTGATGGCTAGGAATTCCACAGTCAGCATTTTTCTGCTGTTTCTGTTGAACCAGAAAGTAAGTGTAGGAGAAAGTTATCTGAAAATTTAAGAGCAGCAAGAAAAATAAAAAAGTTTAGCTCAAACTTCATTCTGGAAACAATGAACTTTTCTATAACAGGAGGTCTTTCATTACTGTAGTGATAGGCAGCAGCAAGCTCACCAGACTGATTGTTGAACAAATATTAATCAACGTCATTCAACAATAAGGCTATCACCTCACTGTGCCATACAGAGGTTAACCACCTATCCACTCTATTGGTCAGCTTCCAGTCTGAGGAGAGCATTACTGTTGTTTCCTAGAGCTCTGTAAAGCAATAAAAGCCTGCTATGCCCTGGAGAAGAGATCTATGTAAATATCAGTCAGCGACTTGATGATAATACTTTGGATTTATACAACTTCCCTACTCCAAGGAGCCATGCATCCACAGAATCACTTATCTTGACAGGCTCTCTGCAGACAGAGATGGCAGGTACCATAAACTCCATTTCACAGACAGGAAAGGTGAGATTGAATCTCTACCTTGCTGGGGTTACCCAACCAGCTTATGAGTCATAAATGATGGTGACACTTTTTAAAAACCAAATGTTTTAGGCATTTTAAAACACAAAGAATGATTTTTATTTAATGTGGATTTGTCCATAGGTGTCATTGATTTTAATTTGTCATCATTGATTCCTTAGAGACTTTAATATTTTATTTTTCTGGCACCTTCTGGCACTAAAGCTGAGTATAAATATTGTGGACTTTACTTTGGTGTTGACTCTTTTTCATGTTCTTCAGGGAGTGAAATAAGCTAAGAATCTCAACTAAAAATTTTCAAGTTTCTTGCAATGGATGGTAAATTATATATGATACACTGGATGGATGATAGATTAGAAAGCATTGGATGGATGATAGATTAGAAAGCACATAGAATTTGGAGCCAGAGAATTTAGGTTCAAGTTCTGGCTATGGCCATTATAGGTTATAGATTTATTGTTTATCTCATAAAAGTTTATTTTTAAATTTATGGGAAATGTATGCAAAAACATTTGATAAATGATTAATTCAAATATTTGTCAGTTATAATTTAGATGCCATAATTTAAAAAATATATGCTATACAGACAAACCACCAACCTGTCATTTGAACAATGTAGTAGAAAATCAAAACCACCACACAAAAAGAGTTCCTGCAGGCCATCTTGTAAAGGTTCCGTGGAGAATTACTGAGGGAAAAAAACACCCTGGTTTGTGAGACAGGAAATTCCAAAGTTACAAAATTTGAAAGTTCAGGTTGAGATTAGTCTCAAACACTTTGCAACTTTTTCAGTGTTATAAGGTAAATTGAGTAGTTTTCTTATATTACGCATTACATCATCTTCAGAAAGTCACGTGTTCCTGAGCAAGTGACTTACTCCAAATAACAGTCTTAGTAAAAGGGCCCAAATTTAGCACATTATCTCTCTCATATGGGCACTTAAAATGTTTTTCCAGGATTTTTTTACACCTTCTATAAGTATACAAGAGAAGTTTCTAAGCTATTCTATTCAAAGATTTACCATATTTCCAAAATATGATGGTAGCTATGTATTCCCTTTATTGTGTCTCTGTCCTATTGTTTGTTTCTTCCAGTAATTTGCTTTTTATCATTAGAAACTGATCCTCCTTTTGAAAATGTTCTACTCTATGTGTAGTGACAACACTGTTTTTTATCTTTAACACAAAGCAGATAACAATCATGAACATCATACAGACTACTAAATACAATCAAATAATTCTAAACCAAGTAATACTCCAGTCTAGTGTCTTTCTAAATAGTGTACCCTAATTATATTAAAGGGCACATTCCTAAAACTTTCTGACTTTTTTACGTGTTAGTTGCCCCCCATCACATGGCAGTAATACATTTTAGTCTTTCACATTGCCCATAGGTCCTAGATTTTTCAATAGACACATGAAATCTCTATTGATTATTTTATATATGGTATTTACATTTAATATTTTGTGAATTAGAATAGCCACATGTCCACCAATAAGGAGCATGGAATCTGAATACCAACCCCATTTTAAAGATAGGAAGACGCAGCTAATATTGCTCAGGAAATTATATTCTGGCTACAGAGCTAAAGTCAAATGAACCAACTGGTTTTATGTCATGTGTCATTCTCTAGTGAGTGGAGTCAGCACAATGTAAAGAATATTTTGTGGTCAGTTGCTGTGAAAGGATTGGAGAACAGTGTCATGGCTTAGAAATGAGACGGGGGCAGGTAGTGCACACCCTTGAAGAATTCTTGCCAAACTAAACTAGAACAAGTGGTAGATGTCACTGTTGGTTCATAAATTAGAGATTGTGTGAAAGTCACTTAAAAATTTAAAGTCAAACCTGGAAGCTTGTATGGATTTCTTATTATGGGCTGCCTCACTATGTAATACTGAAACAATCCTTTTCTAAGGAGTTTAAATAAATTCCATTTTCCTTGGCCTGACTTTCAGCACTTTTCACTGTCTGACCCAAACTTGCCTTTTCAGTATTATCTTTAACAACTCACTTTATCAAAACTCCCGTAGAATAAATGATTTATTCATTAGTATCCAAATGCACTTTACATTTTCTTGATTCAAAATCTCCCCCATACCTCCCTAAAGGCTTTTTCCCTTTCCTTTTTATATATTCAAATTATACATTCTTGCAGAGGTGGCCAAAATTTCTCTCTTCCTTATCTAGAGTTTTTTCTGCCACATCTACAGTCTTATAGCATTTATGGTATTATTCATTTGGCAATTAATCAGGTGCTCATATTTTTAGTGTATACTTTATTGGCTTGTTTATATCTGGCATTATTATTTAACTTGGCATTTTTTTTTTACATTCAGCATTAACTAATGTGGACTTTCCTTGACACAGAAAGAAAGAGTGTCATATTTTTCTTTGCATCTCAATGAAAAAATAATTTTGTCAGGTGCTCTTCGAAGCTCTAGATTTTAGAAGGAAAAAAAAGGTGGAGTGGGGAGGCACAGTGAGCAGTACTCCAGGCCTCCATTCCAAATCCAGAGGGATCAACGCCAAGTTCACTTAATCCATATTTTGGGGTTCCTACTCCTTGAATGTTTTAAACAACATTGCATACTTCTTTCTGCCATAGCACTGATCTAGTGCTTTTTAAGCAAAAAGAGGTAGCAGGGTAATACTAGAAATAGACCTGAAGTAAGCATAATGAGACATGAAACCTTGACCCAAATTCTAGCAATAAACACTTGGGTAATTATGTACATGTAACTCAGCCTCTCAGAGCCTCAGATTGCTTATTTGGGAAATAATGGATTTGGGTTAGATTACCCTGAGGATATCTACCCTTTCTTCTCTCCTCACACTCATCTCCCCGAGCCACTCTAGCCCTAGAATACAGAAAGTGCTCAGTAAATGTCAAAAAGATAAATCCTGCTAACCTTGGCACAGTTGTCCAACTTAAAAAAAAAAGCATATGTACAGGTACACACACACACACACATATATATGTATATATATGTGTGTGTATATATATATGTGTATATGTATATATATGTATATATGTATATGTGTATATGTATATGTGTGTGTGTGTGTGTGTGTATGATTTTTGTACTTTGATTTTTCTACTTGGAGTCTAGTTTATGTTTAAAATCATTTACTTTAATAAATTCAAGATACACCAGTCAGACCAAGAAATAAAGAAAACAAAGTATTCAAAGTGCTCATCACCACTTTTTCATAAATCATAGCTAGTTATCAAGGGAAGGGGCAATGGCACCACTAAAATTCTTCCCATCTGGGCTGAGCCAGGAGGAATGCCAACCAGATCAGTAATAACAGCCTCCTGAGTGGGGAAAAATGAAGGCTGTTCAATTTTGTATTCTGCTCATTTCTATTTTAGAAGAAAACAGTTGACACTGTCTCATTGAAAAGAAAATGCACTCAGATTTCATCATCAAATAGTATTTATTATTAATCCCCCGAGGGTGTATGGGGCTGTGCTAAGCATGCCAATTTGCCTGCCACCTGCTAGTGGCATTTTTGTGTGTCAGAACCTGGTCTCCTTGCTGTTGACGCTAAAGGTGAGAAAGGGCAGTGACAAAAATATTTAAGGGATGAGAAATTGACTTTAGAGGAAAGGTCACAAGAATTGCAAAAGGTTAGTCAGAGAGGAGAAGGCAAAGGGTTGCTTGGTTACTGTTTTGCAGCTAGGGATGGTTTTCAGATGGTGCATTATCTATGAGCAGGTAGCCTCTAACACTGCAGAATATCAAATAAGAGGGAATGCATTTAGATTAAGCGAGGGAAATGTTGATTTACCAAAAGAAATGGACTACTCAGAGAAACTGTATAAGTTCTATTCCTGGAGATGTTTAAGGGAAAATAGTGGTTCACATCTCTTGAGGGAGGGACACAGTGGACCCAGTCTGTCTGAAGGCAGGACTGAGATTTCTTAGGTCATGATGTTGCAGTTATTCTAAAATGATTGCCTCGATTTCCAGGTTCAGGGATCTCCTTGGTGTGGAGCCATCACTCTGGCAATACAAAATCAGGAAAGATTTCATAGTGAAATAAACGTCTGAACTGAGCCCAAGATCTGACAAGTGGAAATACAGAGAAAGGCAATTCTAGACAAACGAACAAAGGCATTGAGACATTGTGTATATGGGATAAGTAACACTATGCCTCATAATCAATTATTCCACTTTGAAGTTAAGACATTTATTATTTGAATCTTAGCTGTACTGTGTATTAGCCTAGGATAAGTCCTGAGTTTCTAAACCTCAATTTACTCATCTGCATAACAGAAAAAATAAACTTACTTTTACAAAGCTATTGTCAGGATTAAATGAGAAGTGTATAGAAGGCATAGCACCGTGCCTGGCACTCAGTAGATGCCTAATAGATGGTATAGTGATAACACTAATGGCAGTTGTTATTACTATAAGAATGAAAGCAATTCAAGTAGGAAATTGAATGTATGTAAAAGAATAATGGAAAAATAATGCTAATACAGGTCTTTATGCACCTCTATATGTTGCATGTGCCTTACAATGAAATTCTCCTATTTCTCTATATGGATCAAAAAGAAATTCCATGAATCCCCCATATGAAGTTTGTTGCCTCATCCTCTATTCCCAGAGCATGGTGAACATGCCTCTGTGAAAGAGCTTAACAAAGAATTTCATGTTTTTGCATGACTGTCAGCTACATGAGGACAGGCATGAGTCTTGTTGAGACTCATATCTTAGCACAATGCTCCGAAAATGTTTGTTAGGTGAATGACCTTGCTCTTCACTTCCAACTTCCTTTAGTGCTTCCTTTATGTAAGGAGGCAAAAGAAGTGGTCATCTTTTGACTTTCTGCACCACCGCTCAGGAGACCTGGGAGGAAGAAGGTCATACACTGGGCTGGACTGGCTTGTGCTTGCCATTAACTCTTAGGCTTCTGGTGTCCTTGGTGTTCATAGTGACCTTGGGCTCATGGAGTTACAACAGGATGCTAACTCTGGCACTGTACCTGCTTAGTAAACCACTGAGTTACATTTAACGAATTTTAACTGGAAAAGGGACCCCTGGAATCAAGTGGCTTCATTCTATCTTTTTACTATCTGTGCATTACCCAGCATGGGCTAGTGCCAAATACCATTGCTACTTGAGAGCATTACGTAGTGAGCCACGTGGACGATCTGCTCTAGTAACATCAAAGACCCAACCCCAGCATAGAAAGGTTTTCTACCATTTTAGAAATTTGATTCAAAGCATATCCATGATATACCAGAAAGAACCCTATACCTGAGTTTGAATTGGCTTTGTCTCATCTTAGTTCTTTGACCATTCGAAGCCAATCATCTCTCAGGTTGTCCTTGGCAATGAAAGAATAATATGCCTACCTTACAGGGCTATCACAGAGATAAAGACTTCTGTTTATCTGTGTTTTTCATTCATCTATTCATTCATTTTCTATCTGATTCATGAAGAAAAGGTAGCAACGTTTTTTTGATAGTTTGAAAATTATAAGATGTATATGTAAGATATTCTAGAGTCTTAAAAGTCTTTTTATAAAGGTAATTATCATCTATTTTTATTAATAAAGCCTGCAGCAAGTGAGACTGTTAAAAAAATCTAATACTCAATAAGTAACCAGGCTACTGAATCACAATGATAGGGTGTCATTCCCTGTCCTCACACAATTTAAAAGTGAACTACATCTTAAAAGAATAAAAATGTAAATCACTGTATCTATTATGATCTTATCCTCTTTCAATACTATGAAGGATTCTGCACTGTTGTGGGCTTTTTTTTCTATACAGTACTCAATAACAATACTTGACTGAGAGCAGTGGCGGTCTTCATATGACTATTTCTTAACCACCTAAATATTATCCAGAAATAAAAGGAAAGAAAAAAATCTGAAAAAAAGATTTTGAGAGGCAGATACAAATCAATCAGCAAACTGGAATGTGGATATCGGCAAAACTTGAGAGCAGCAATTTTCAACCATTGGTGTATTAATAGTAATCAATTCTACTATCTTGTGATATACATGAAGACTTCTTTATATACACACACTGCAGAGTGCAGCATAATTTAGTGAAAAGGTAAGAGCATGTGGAGTAAGGTTTAAAAAAAATCAATTCCCCCTTTTTTATTTGTGGGCCAAATTATTTAAGTCACTTACTTCTGACACTCAGTTTCCCGTAAACTGTAAACTCTAAAATGAAGACACAATACTCATCTTGTCTACTCAGGTTATTGTGAAAATCAAGTGAATTAATATATGTAAAAATATTGGAATATTTTCATTTCTCTAACTTTACAATAGCTATTTAAACATTCAAATCTAGATGATGTGAAACTATGGGTTTTTTATTTTTTTGAGTTTTGTTTTGTTTTGTTTTTTGAGACAGAGTTTCACTCTTCTGTCCAGGCTGGAGTGCAATGGCAGAACCTCAGCTCACTTCAACCTCTACTCCCCGGGTTCAAGAGATTCCCCTGCCTCAGCTTCCTGAGTAGCTGGGACTATAAATGCCCACCACCATGCCCGGCTAATTTTTGTATTTTGAGTAGAAACAGCATTTTGCTATGTTGGCCAGGCTGGTCTCAAACCCCTGACCTCAGGTGATCCACCCGCCTCAGCCTCTCAAAGTGCTAGGAATACAGGTGTGAGGAAGCGTGCATGGCTGGAAACTGTGTTTTGAAGTCACTAATCGACAGTATTAGCAGCACAATATTTTTGATCTATGTGGGAAAAGTGCAAATGAGGAAATGCATGATAAAGCAACAATAACAACTTATGTAAGAATTTCTAGAACCTTGACACTGACCATCAGACTTCTTCCCATCCTCCAGGTAACGATTTGCTCTGGACCTTTTAGTACAGATGGCTCTTATATTCATTATAGTAATTAAGCTAAGATTTCAACAAAATTAAAGCTAGAAGTCATCTCTCTGAGATATTTGAGTATTAATCTCTATCTTTCTATCTAGTGCAGTTTGCCATACTTGATTAAACATGGTTATTAGAAGGCCCTGTTAATTTTTGCTTTTGTTTTCATTCATATGACTTAATCTAAATATCATATCCAAAGTGATATGTATTTACTTATTTTATGTGGGTACACTTATATATACACATATATAAAATACATATATTTCTCCTCTAAGCTTATACAATCTCACATTGTTGAAGAGTCTACCTGCATTTACCACAACACAAGCTTGGTACCCTTATGGCCTGTGTTCTCAGAGACTACTGGGAGTTAACAGCAGCAGGTGTTCCATGATATACATCAAGTGTACAACCCTGGGTCCCAAGTTTGTCCTATAAAATTGCACAGCAAAGCCATCACTTTGTGGAGGGATGGGAAGGAACAGGAGCAACAGATGGGCAGAAAATAACAAATCAGGGTTAGAGAGCAGACCCTTGAGCTAAAACCTCAGGATCTCCTGGCACCCCTACTATTTTCTTGTGGTGGCTTTGGCAGGTCTCCTTCCTTCCTTCCTTCCAGGTTGAGGAGGGAGGAGAGCAGAGAGTTCTGCATTTAAGGTGGGGAATTTGAGAGTCATTCACTGCTGCACTCAGATTAATTTTCCTCCAACTCTGTGGATCTTAGGTGGCAGAACCAGGACATTGAAAGTTGCCTGCTGTTACTGGATTCTCTACCAAATGCAAAAACAAAAACCCCTCTGTTATCAAGAAGTCACTTTTCTCAATAGTATTTCTCTAATGATCACATATTGTTTCCCAGAAAGTGCTCCTAAATTATTTAAGAGGAACAGCCTGTCACCCCACGCATTAAGATTTGCCAATGCAGATACAATTCCTAAGGTATATGCCATCTCATCCCTTTGGCTTTGGGAGGGAAACCGACAACAAAGGGATTTTTTCTTTTTTTTGTCTGTTTGTTTGGAAGGGTTGCTTTTATTTTTGCATGAAGAGAAAATGATGAGGATTGTTTCCTAAGGTGAAATTATAAATTAGAGAAATCGCCTATTTCCTCTAGCCTAGACTTGAGCTATTATCATAACATAATCAGTACTAAGCAAACACAGGAATAAAGAAAACATTTCATAATAATCCGTTGTGGACATTTTTAAAAGTGAAATAATGCTCTGGCCTTTAATCACGGCAATCGCCTGCGGGTGAATAAAAAGAAAAGCGAAAAAAATAGAAGAGGGTGACATTTCAGAGAGCCAGAATAGTGAAGAGGAGAACGAAGTACAGGAAGGATCATGCGAC
>PVKP010001596.1:71407-142284 GCA_004027715.1 Plecturocebus donacophilus | reverse complement strand
AAAGAAAGAAAGAAAAGAAAGAAAGAAAGAAAGAAAGAAAGAAAGAAAGAAAGAAAGAAAGAAAGAAAGAAAGGAGCAGAGCTTGTGCTCCCATCCTGTCCTCTGAAGACCCAAAGATGATGGTGCTTTGACACAAGCCTCAAATAGGGTCAGCCTTAAATTGGAGTGACTTAATAAATAGATGCCTTTTTTTTTTTTTCAAAAGAAGGCATTGTTTTTCATTTTTAAACACATTCTGTTCAGAGACTCTTAAACATCCTGAAAGTTTGATAAAGAGTTCTAGGTAACCCCACAATTATCCTCAAATAACATAACTTTCTTTTGCACCCATCTAGAGTTTACACTCATCACCCTCCACAGAAGTTCAGGATATTCTTAAACAAATAGCAATAATCCTGCTTTGACTCCTGTGAATTACACGTTTCCAGTCCTCCAATGTACTGCTTCTCTTTTGAGGGTCACCATGATTTCACAGTCAGGCAGTCAGCTGGGGAGGAACAGGGCCACCTTAAACTTCAGCTAATGAAAAATTCTCAGTGGGCTAAATTCATACAGAATTGAATCATTACATTAACTCTCAAACCTCTGCAGGTTGTCTGAGACACAAACACCTAAGCAATAATCTGCATGAAGGCATAGAGACACTTACAGTGTTAGTGTACTAATGGATTTTTTTTTAGATGAATCTGAAAATTTTTCTGGTTTTAAAAATAGAGGAAATAAGACCTAGAGTAAAGTTAATTGCCAGTTAGGGCCAAGGAAAGAATTATAATTTATGGCTCCTACCTCTTTCAGTCAACAAATACTGAGCTACCCACTGTGTGTAAGGTACTCTCCTAGGTGCTGGGATACAACAGATACCAGTTACAGTGGTTTCCTGTTATAACAGAAGACATAAGGAAAAGTTGACTTGAAGAGTAAAGACAATTTATTGTCACGTAACTGAGAAGTTAAGCTGGCTTCAGCCTACTCTTGATACAATGGCTCAAATGAATTAATTAGAATGACTGTCTTCGGTTCTCATTGCCACTTCTCAGTGCTGGCTCCATTTTTGTGGGCCTCCTCCATTATTGTCACAATATAAACATCAGCAGCTCCTGGGTTATGTGTTTTCAGATACCAGTCAAGCACAAAACAACTTGGAATTGATTCTTGCAGCTCTAATTTACCCAAGTTGGGTTTTGTGTTCAACCCTGAACTAATTGGTGTGGCCTGGAGATTAGATATGCTGACTGGCTTAAGCCAATCAGGGTCCACTCCCAAATACAAGAATAGAGTCAATTCCATCCAAACCACATGCTGGGAATTTTGAATACTATTAGGAAGGAGAAATAGGAATGTAAATGCTGAGAAGCAACAAAATATATATATATATAATTCTTTCCTTCAAGTGCTCACACTTGAGAACTTTCCAATTCTCCTGTTGGTTTTTACACTCTATGCCATGGATCCCTAGACGTTCTCTAAGGGCATCTCAGGATGCATCTCCAGCTGTAACAGAGCTAGTCCTCTTCCATCTGTTTGACATATTGGGCTTCCATATGAGATTTCATTTGAAGAAAGTGCCTCACTGCTGAAGTACAGTGGAAAGCTACTCTCCTTCACATAATACTGATGCAACACCAAAGTCACCTACATTACTTTTAATACGTTACTTTTTGTTTGATTCAAGAATTTACCCCTATTTCTGTATTGCCTTTTCCCATGCTAATTTAATGGAATCAGAATGTCATGGAGGCATTTTTCGGAACTTGGGTTTTAGTGCTGAAAATTTCATTTCAGAAGCTTTCTCATGCTTCTGGTATTTTGTTTATAGTAATCATTTTGTAGGCTTCCTTTCTATTTTCTCCTTCATTTACTCACTCAAAACACTTGAGAATAATTTCTACATCTGTAAGACTTCTAAACACTCAATTTGAAGTCATGAGTAAGCAAGTGAACTTTTTTAATAGGCAAGTGACTCCATACCAGTGAGGTGCACTAGTGTAGACACTAAGCAAGTATAGTATGGCTGTCCTTCCAATAATCTCACTGTGTATCTGGAATAGAGTTATAACTTATAGTGTGAATATTAACACTTGACAAAAAAAAAAACTTTTATTCAAGAGAAGACAAAAATGTCTCTTCCTTCAGGTCAAAGTTTGCAATATATTTGTTATAGTCATATACTTGGTGAATTCTTAGGTTTCTCTGATAATTTTTTAATCTCCTTCATATTCTAGTCAATGAAAATATAAATTTTCATTATTCAATTTCCTCCCATCCCATTTCATCATCATGGGATATTTGATTTACAAAAAGTTTTTATCCTTTACAAAAATTTTTTAGCCTTGGCCTAAAAGATTAATTATTAATTAGTGCATATGTGCTAAATCTATATTAATAAAAGGGTAGAGAATTCAAACCATCCCTAAAATTCAATCTAAGCAATGCATATCATAATTGTCTGTAGAGAGTCTATTATATCAATAATATTTATTTACCCACTTAAAAGGCAAATGATTACAAAGCATGAAAATAGATACAAATGCACAAGTATTTCAGATTTGTATGGATTTATTTTTACATTAGTTATCTTTGTTTTTCATTTGGTGCAATATCACCCTTTAAGTTCCTTGGAAATAGGATCCATGAGAAATTTGTGTGCATGGAGTTTTGGGAAGTGTTTGTTAACAACAGCTGAAAGGAAATGTAGAAAAAAGTTTGGACAGATGGAGAGGCTCACCTGTAACACCGTTACAACAGAGTCCCTAGGTTATCATGGGAACTCTTGACTTAGCTGCCTCCCCGGAGCTGTCCCAAATGGAGGCAAAGGGGCCTGGCTTTTGTATCCCACACTGACTAATCACTGGATGCAGAACACCCCTGGGGAGGGGTCATACCCTGGGCAAGGCAGTTTCCTTCAGCCAAGGGCAACACTCTTGTCTGCAACCAACACTCTTGGCAGTTGAGGAAATGAGTTCCTCAGTTCTAAAAAGGAGGGGCATCCATTACAGTGCAGGGCCCTCATCTTCATATCCAGAGAGGAGCTTTGAGGTATAGAATAATAGGTATGGATCCGAGGATCGCCAAGGGCTTCTATTCTCTCTCATGCTTTGTTTGTCATTCACACAAATTATGTCTAGTAATTTTAAATGCATGATTAAGTAAAGTAAAAGACATTTTTGGCACAATGGAAGTACAAGTAACAAATGGTAGATTGAATAAGAAAAACATGTAAGGGGTTGTCCTGGGCCTGAAACATTAATTATTAATTAGTGCATATGTGCTAAATCTATATTAATAAAAGAAGCAGAGATAGGCACTGAATTTCTGGAAGTTGACTTTTTTAGGTATGTAGTATATTTCTTAAGTAGGGGAGAAAAGAGGAAAACTCAAGGAAATTATTTCATGTGTTTTATTGGTTAAATTGGCTAGTCTTGGCAAAATTCTGAAAAACTGGGTAGCACTTTTATTATCAGCAGAAACAACCAAATGTATCACAGGTATCCTCAAATAGCATATACACAGAAAAGCATTAAAAATCAAATAGGGATAGATACTTGGTATAAACAATGTCTTTGGCCTAAAGTGTCTGCTACCAGACTGAAACGGCTGATAATGATCTGATACTACAGAGCATCCTTGCTTTTGCTCCGAGCTGTGTTAACTGAAACTGTTACATATTGAAACCACAGAATGTAAGGACCATCTTACTAACTTTTATTTCAATTATTGTAACTTTTATTTTCCTAAAAATACGCTTCTATCTTGAAAATAATTAAATTGTCTGAATCGTTAGACTGTAACTTCATGAAAGAAGACACATGGTCTATTTTGATTCATTTATTTTATCCCTATAGCCTAACACAGTGACTGGCCCCATAGCAGACATTCAATAAGTACTTGATGAATGAATGGCCAGACCATCAACCAAATGTGGTAATTGTTCAGCAGTCTGGTGCCCATGACTATCTGATAAATATCTGAATTATTGCTAGAGGAATTTTTTTTAATTTTAATTTTATTTCTTTATTCAATTGCTTATCAATTATACAACCTGGGTAAATTTTGAAAAACTAACAGAACTTTCTGTAATAAACTGTTAGTGCTTGCTTCTTATTTAGAGATGCATAATTTTTATAGCAATCTTTCATAATATTGTATTCTAAACAAAGATTAGTTGTTCTCCTGTTGCCAACTAATTGCTATAGGTCTGGTTCCCCAAAGGATTGATATTCATATGTACATATAATTAGCAGAGCCCATTGTGAATATTTTACATTTTATTATTTATTATTTTTATTTTTTAATTTTTGAGACAGAATCTTGCTCTGTCACCCAGGCTGGAGTGCAGTGGCGCCATCTCAGCTCACTGCAACTTCTGCCTCCCGGGTTCAAGGGATTCTCCTGCCTCAGCCTCTTGAGTAGCTGGAACTACAGGTGTGTGCCACAATGCCCAGCTAATTTTTGTACTTTTAGTAGAGACAGGGTTTCACCATATTGGCAGGGCTGGTCTTGAACTCCTGACCTCAGGTGTTCCACCCGCCTTGGCCTCCCAAAATGCTGGGATTACACGTGTGAGCCACCACACCTGACCTGTATATTATTATTTTTAATAAAATAAGTTTAGGCTTTTAAATTTCATTAGAAAAACAATTTTCTGTTGACTTCAAAAAAATTAAAGTTACTAACCCTACTCAGTATTATTTATGCTTACATAGACTGGGCTATCTAGTATGCAGAACAGAAAAAATACAGATATTAAACAAGGGTTAGAAATGCAAATATGAGGTGTAGCAATGCTCAGAGAGGCATGGAGAAAGCCGAATGATAACTAGAAAACAGAGTGCTTAACCCCAAGGAGTCTCTTAAATTTGTTTTTAACTGCAGACTTTTAAACATGAAAGAGTAGCTTTTTTATATTATAAGAAATGCCCTGGAACCTTGAAATAGACAAATTTATGACTTATAAGTTGATTGTAGAAGATCTAGTGTTTTCTTCCAGATCACATTTCTGCCAATTACTCTTGTTTCTTGGACTAGTCTCAAACCTCAAATTCATGCATTTTCTACTTTTTGGAGTTTATCTTATTCTTGGTTTCTCTCTCATTTCTCATAAAGATGCAGTTTTCTAGTTTTCATCACTAAGGAACAAGTAAAGACCAGCCTAACGTGTTGGTAACCACTGGATTAATTCTTTCATTGCTTGAGTGGTTGGTATCCCAATTCAAATTGACACCTCTGCAAAATTAAAAGCACCTCCCTCGTGATCCCTTGTATTAAATTCATGAAAGCTGAAGAACCACTGTATTGCAACAAGAATAACAAGAGTGGAAGTTTAACCTCAGAAGGACAGTTACAAAGATTCAAGAAACAATAATCCACAGTTGAGTGAATTACCAATTCCACCATGATGGCAAAAGAAACAAAATTAAGAGGGTTTACAAAAATTGCTTCATCTGGGTTAGGAAGTTTCATTGAAAAGAAAAGAATATTAGAAAAGAAGAAAGTTTTGCTTAATCTCTTCTTATGATTCTTTCTCCTGTTACCATAATAAATGAAACCAGGTGTGGTGGAAGAATAGAGTTTACTTTCTCATTCGAAGTTGATTTTTTTCTGTTTATTTCTTTGCTTTGTCTGTGTAGATAAAGTAACAGTTTGGCTAAAAGAGAAATCTTTTCTCTTTGAAGATTCTCCTGTTGGTAAAGCAGAACAAAACCCGTATTCTTTTCAGTGACTACAAGTTGGTAAACAGTGCTTACCCTTACATTCAAAAGTTGTGTAAGATCTAAACAAACTAGCCAATATAAAACTTGATTTTGAGTAGGAGATGCATTTCCTATAACTATTGAGACAAGAAGAGGAGGAGATTTTGTTTTTTTTTCTTTTAATAGGCACATTACTGTATAAGTGTTGCCTAAAGTATCATTAAAGCCACTTTTTATTTGCCTTAGCTTAAATGACTGGCAGACAAGCTATCCTATTGTCTTTTAAAGCTAAGCTGAGTACAAAAGCCAATTGTAATAGGTCTGCTTTGAACACTGTTGTTGAAGCCCTCTTGATTATACTTTAACTTTAAAGCTTGCAATATGTATGTGCAGTGCTTGATGGATTACAAAACCGCATCTATATCTATTATCACTTTCTATCCTCAAAAAAACACTGTGACTTAAGCAGGCATGCTATCTGACAAATTACAAAACTCATGTGCTTCAGCCAAGCCTGCAAGTTCCCAGTAATTTCCCTGGGTAATTTAGTTCAGGAAATATTGCTCTGTGTCACATTTCCCTTTGCTAGTAATCATGGAAATAGTTGAACACGGGACAAGCACAGCTCCTACAATGTTATTTTAAGATATTTAATTAACAGAGAATATAACATGGCTCATATACAAGCATTATGTATGTAGAATGCTATATCCTGGGTTATAAACGCTAAGAATTTCCAGGCTACATCAGTGTGTGAAAAACTTTATTCAGTTTGCCTGCATCCAAAGCCTGAAGATGCATGCTGCTCCATCATTTAAACTTCAGTTTCTATGGGATCATGAAATTTGATTGATACATTTCCCGAACCCTTTCCACAAAAACTTTTACCTTTATGTCAGAATAAAGCAAAGTGTTTTTCCAGGAGCTTTCTGGTACTAATTTCACTAACCAGGTTTGGCTCCCACGTATATGCAGCTTTTCTTTCCCACCTATGTGTATAATGCCTGGCTAGTTTGTTGGTGGCTTCTGTTGCTAGGACTCTGGGAGTCTGCCATTTGTATGAGGTTTGCTTGATTTTGCCTTGAAAACAAGTCATTGTCCCTGATTTCTATGTGTCAGAGCAATCTATCAGGCTCTCTAGCTTCTCAGCAGTCTACCGCTCTCCACAGTGTCTGTTGAAATTATGCTTCAGTGTCCTTGCAGGACCGCATCTGCCCTCGCAGCTTATGGCTGTCCCCACACCAGCTCACCAGACCACTTCTGCTTGGTTGTCCTGTTGTTGCCCATTCTTCTCACCTCTGGTGTTCCAGTGTGACAATCCATGCTAGTAGGCTGGCTGCATACCAATACACGATTCTTCATGATCCTGACTTTCCATTTAATGTTAAGCATTAACGTCACAAGTACGTGGGAAAACCAGATGTTTTTCTAATCTGTTTCTGTCTTATAACTGTGGTTTAGGATGCACATTACTGTTCTATCTCTCTAAACCTTCATTTTATGTCAGAAGCATGATGCTGTATTGATATTTTCCAACTTCCAGAAAAGCATATTTATCATTTTAATCTATTTTTTCTTCTTGTATTTGTTCTGTGCACTCTTAGGCAAGATGCTGCCTACATAGCATCAGCTATTTATTTCATGTTGTAATTCCAAACTGTAGATGTAATTACTGATACTTTTACAATTTGAATCTTCTACACTGAATAGTATCTAAAACCTAGATACCACCTTGTGATTCACTGGTTGTATTGCTAATTAAAACTGGAATTCTATAAGTCCATAGTCAATTCCCATACAGTAACAACGTATGTTTTCAAATTTCACTACTGAAGGTAGGATGTTATCATGGGATCTAAATACTATTTTGATTGTGGGTATGCATCTGCTCTCTCCCCCTTGAAGTAAACAAGATAATAGTGGACTCAAATGTAGGGTTATCTTTCAACCTTTTAATTTAAAATTCCACATAAGTGGTCACTTCTTTATTGGTTGAGTTTTCCAGCATTTGAGTTCTCTCTACCTAGGGAAGCTCTTTATCAGTTACAGATGTTAAGGAACAGATTTTTTATTTTTATTTTGTTTGGCCTTCCACAAAAATAACTGTAAGAGAAACAGAGATGTCATTGTCAATTAGCAACTGCTTAAGTAGGCAGCTTCGGCTACTGACTTTGAAGCACAGCTTGGAGGTATGGATACAGGAACAGGGTCTTTAAGCCAAACCTTGAATTTTCATAAAGAAAACACCATGCTCCAATATTTCACCTAATATTTATGTCTAAAAAATGAGCTAGATATTTTAACATTCACTTTCTTATTTAATAGTGAGAAGAACCTATGAAATACATTATTTTCTTCATGGTATAAATCAAGAAAATGAGTCTCAGAATGGTTTAGTTAACTGTCCAGTTACACAGCTAGTAAGTGATATGAGCAATGAATAACCTTATAGGTCCTGTGTGTTCTGTCCACTCTAGCCACCATGTCATGACTTCATTCCATATTAAACTTTTTGTATAAAATCATTATCATAAAGCTGCAATCCACAAACATCAATCTAAGAGAGATGGTATTTTTTTTTTAAATCATGAATTAAATTAAGTTTTCTACCTACATTTTTCCAATATTGTAAAGGGAATTCAGACAGTAAAACCTACAGAAAGGTTTGTTAAAACCTTCTTTTCTTCTCTATCCATGGTCTCTATAACCTCACTTTATCTGGGTCCTCTTACTTAAAACCCTTTCACAAACTCCTCTGTCCCTGTTGGAGCTTTTCTGTCTTCTACAAAAGGAGAATATTCTCCTCATCTTACTCTCTATTATTCTACCTTTAATTCCACTTCTGTCTCATTCTCACTATTCTAATTTGGCATCACAAAAGCCCAAAGAATCAGTCAGTAGAAGGACACTCCTAGGAGTGTGTTGGGGACAGCATAGAGGGATGACCCAAGTGGGCAAAGCCAGTACCCTCTTCAGCAGTCAGTGTAATAAGACAAACCTGGGAGCTTTCCCCCAACAACAACAAAATCTAGGAACATCTACATCTGGATTTAACAAATCCAGCACTTGCTTGGAAAATAAAGAACTGTGCTGTGCTATTCAATTCCACTTAAGTCCTAGCATCCCTGTTACTGCTTACCTTAAAAACCCCCATGATAACCAATGAGTTATACTTGCAGGTTGAATGTGTCCAGCTCCCGCTAGAATATCTTCCTTAGTGCTCATACATGTCATGGTGGCCAAAAATATTTTATCTAAGAAGTCAGAAGGATATTTTTAAGCATGATTCTGAGATCTCCTATATTGTTCACTTAGTTTACTTCTGATGATATAGTAGTTTTCTACATCATTTAGGTATTTTGAATGAGGGCAGGATAATAAACACAAAATCTCAGCAATAAATACTAATATGCATTTATCTAGCTCATGGGTCTGTGGGCCACTTGATCTCGGCTAATCTAGGCTGGGATAGGCTGGGGAGCTATGATGATCTTAGCTGGTTTGCTTCTGTGGATGATCAGCTGGGGATTAGGCTGGACTCCACTGGGGCAGCTTAGTTTTGCTCTACATATCTCTCATCCTCCTTAGATAAGCCAGTTAACTCAGACAGGTTCTCACAATAGTGAATGTGCTAGAGGGTGGATTCAGTACTGCAAGCATTGCTCAAGGCTTTGGTCACATCATGCTCACTAATGTGAGCAACACAAGTTGAACAACACAAGTCACATGGTCAAACCCAAAGAAAAGGGGTCCCACCTTCTTAGTGGGTCAAATTAAAAGGCACATAGCAGTGGGCATGGATACTGGAAGAGGTAAAGAATGGGGGACATTGATAAAGTGTACCGGTATTGACTTATTTTTCTTGAGTGTTATCCTCTCAAAAGTTATACAGTATAAATTTTGGTAGTGTCAGCTCTAGATGCAGGTACCATGCATTCATCCATCCATACACTTATTCATTATTCATTCAACACATAATATTATTTTTTTATCCTTCCATTATTTATTTCATCAAGCTTAAGGATGATATGCATGCTGCTTATTTTTTTTTTAACTATAAGTTCTGGGGTACATGTGCAGAACTTGCAGGATTGTTGCATAGATACACACATGCCATGGTTTTGCTGTCTCCATCCCCCTGTCACCTACATCAGGCATTTCTCCCAATGTTATCCCTCCCCAACTTTTTGACCCCCTGCTATCCCTCCCCTAGACCCCCACCCCCAACAGACCCTAGTGTGTGATGTTCCCCTCCCTGTGTCCATGTGATGTCATTGTTCAGCACCCACCTATGAGAACATGCAGTGTTTGGTTTTCCGTTCTTGTGTCAGTTTGCTGAGAATGATGGTTTCCAGATTCATCCATGTCCCTGCCAAGGACATCAACATATCCTTTTATATGGCTGCATAGTATTCCATGGTGTATATGTGCCACATTTTCTTTATCCAGTCTATCATTGATGGTCATTTGGGTTGGTTCCAGGTCTTTGCTATTGTAGACAGTGCCACAATGAATATACCTGTGCATGTGTCTTTGTAATAGAACGATCTATAATCCTCTGGGTATATACCCAGTAATGGGATTGCTGGGTCAAATAGAATTTCTATTTCTAGGTCCTTGAGGAATAGCCACACTGTCTTCCACAATGGTTGAACTAATTTACACTCCCGCCAACAGTGTAAAAGTATTCCTATTTCTCCACATCCTCTCCAGCATCTGTTGTCTCCAGACTTTTTAATGATCACCATTCTAACTGGCATGAGATGGTATCTCAATGTGACTCTGATATGCATTTCTCTAATAATCAGTGATGATGAGCATTTTTTCATATGCTTGTTGGCCGCATAAATGTCTTCTTTTGAAAAGTGTCTATTCATATCTTTCACCCACTTT
Organism: Plecturocebus donacophilus; assembly: GCA_004027715.1. Classification (NCBI taxonomy): domain Eukaryota; kingdom Metazoa; phylum Chordata; class Mammalia; order Primates; family Pitheciidae; genus Plecturocebus; species Plecturocebus donacophilus. The sequence continues at coordinate 131,701 of PVKP010001596.1, read as the reverse complement.
TTGATAGGGTTGTTTGTTTTTTTCTTGTAAAGCTGCTTTAGTTCTTTGTAAATTCTGGGTAGTAGCCCTCTGTCAGATGGTAGCTTGTGAAAATTCTTTCCCATTCTATTGGTTGCCAGTTCATTCTAGTGATTGTTTCCTTTGCTGTGCAGAAGTTCTGGAGTATAATTAGATCCTATTTTTCTATTTTGGCTTTTGTTACCATTGCTTTTGGTGTTTTAGTCATGAAGTCCTTGCCTATGCCTATGTCCTGAATGGTTTTACCTAGGTTTTCTTCTAGGATTTTTATGGTTTCAGGTCTTATGTTTAAATCTTTAATCATCTGGAGTTAATTCTTATGTAAAGTGTAAGGAAGGGGTCCAGTTTCAGCTTTCTGCACATCACTAGCCAGTTTTCTCAGTACCATTTAATAAACAGGGAATCCTTTCCCTGTTGCTTGTTTTTGTCAGGTTTGTCAAAGATCAGATGGTTGTAGATGAGACCAACATCATCCTGATACCAAAACCTAGCAGAGACACAACAAAAAAAGAAAACTTCAGGGCAATATCCATGATGAACATCAACGCAAAAATCTTCAATAAAATACTGGCAAACCAAATGAAACAGCACATCATATCCATAATGATCAAGTAGGCTTCATCCGGGGGATGCAAGGCTGGTTCAACATATGCAAATCTGTAAACATAATCCATCACATAAAGAGAACCAAAGATAAAAACCACATGATCATTTCAATAGATGCAGAGAAGGCCTTCTACAAAATTCAACAGTGCTTTATGCTAAAAACTCTCAATAAACCAGGTGTTGGTGGAATGTATCTCAAAATAGTAAAAGCTATTTATGACAAACCCACAGCCAATATCATACTGAATGGGCAAAAACTGGACACATTCCCTTTGAAAACTGGCACCAGACAAGGGTGCCCTCTCTAACCATTCCTATTCAATATAGTATTGGAAGTTCTAGCCAGAGCAATCAGACAAGAAAAAGGAGTAAAGGGTATTCAATTAGGAAAAGAAGAAGTCAAATTGTCTCTTTTTGCAGACAACATGATTGTACATTTAGAAGACCACATCATCTCAGCCCAAAATCTCCTTAAGATGATAAGCAACTCAGCAAAGTCTCAGGATACAAAATGAATGTGCAAAAATCACAAGCATTCCTACACAGCAATAACAGATAAGCAGAGAGCCAAATCATGAGTGAACTTCCTTTCACAATTGCTACAAAGAGAATAAAATATCTAGGAATACAACTAACAAAGGATGTAAGGACCTCTTCTAGGATAACTACAAACCACTGCTCAGGGAAATAAGAAAGGACACAAACAGATAGAAATACATTCCATGCTCATGGTTAGGAAGAATCAATATCGTGAAAATGGCCATATTGCCCAAAGTAATTTATAGCTTAAATGTCATCCCCATCAAACTTCCATTGACCTTCTTCACAGAACTGGAAAAAAACATCTTAAACTTTATATGGAACCAAAAGAGAACCCACATAGCCAAGACAATCCTAAGACAAAAGAACAAAGCTGGAGGCATCACGCTACCTGACTTCATACTATACTACAAGGCTATAGTAATCAAAACAGTATGGTACTGGTACCAAAACAGAGATATAGATCAATGGAACAGAACAGAGGCCTCAGAAGTAACACATAATATTATTTTTTTATGTAAGTGTTGTTTAATAGAAATAGATCATGAGTTACATATGGAATTTTAAGATTTCTAGTAGCCACATTTAGAAAAGGTAAAAAAATACTGATAAATTTAATAATATACTTAATTAAATCCAAAATATTATTATTTCAATATGTAATCAATATAACAGTCATTAATAAGACTTTACATCCTATTTTCCCCAGTGTCCTAAAAATTCTCTGAGATCCAATGCCTCTCAGTTTGGACTAGTCACATATCAAGTGCTGAACAAGCACAAATAGCTAGTAACTGTTATATTAGTGAAGTTATAGACTATGGATTGAACTTGGTGCTGAAGATATAAGACACTTGCCCTATGGATATTACAGTCTAGACATAAAGACAGAAAAAAATGACCCAAAGCAGTAAACAATTGTTGCTGATATTATGATGTAACCAAATAGGATGGTACTATGGAAAATAACAGAAGAAGAATTAATTTAAATTGCATGGTCATTATATACATTTCTGAAAAGTTCAAATTTTAATGAAGATTTTTGGGAAGATTTTTGTGTTGACATCTCTTAGATCTTGTCATGCCACTGTGCAGCATCGCTTCTGCTTATTCTAATAGTTCTCTGTTACACACCCCCATACAAAACTCATCAAATTTTCCCATCTCCTAGCCTGCTTTAGTTGGAGACATTTCAACATACCTTTTCAAAATCTCTTATAAAAAGCCATCACTATGCTTCTAAGTCTGGCAACGAAGATGCAGTTTGTTGCAAAACCAATATAGTAAAGCAATATTACCTGAGATCTTATTACCAAGAGGATAAATTTCCTCATTATGACTTTACCTGATAAGAGCTCAAGATTTTATGATAAAAATTTTGAATGGAAAGTTGTTTTTCTCAGTGTTTATCTGCTTTATAAAAAATGTGAGTGGTAGTAGAGAAAATACATAATGAAAGTAGATAAAAGAGAGAATATTGCTTCAGAAGTAGTACAGGGACTAACAGAAGCAGAAAATGGAAAAGGTGAGAAAAAATGAAATATTAACAGTGTTTATCTATTCTTAACTTGATTAAACTTGTAACTGCCCAAGAGAAAGTTTTGACTTTTCCATAAGCAAGGTTTATCAAAGAGGGTAATTTTACTAAAGCAATTATTGTCTATTGTATTTGAAAGGGTCATGGCAAGAATAGGGAGATAACCTATTTCTTTGTATTATAGTAAAAAAAAAATCCAATGTTTCTTTAAATATATAGATATAGCTTAAAGAACTGAAAGAACTTTCTTTTAAAAGGTATGAATCACCTTTTGATTTCTTTTTTAATTCTGTTCAGTTTATTACATGCCTTTTCATTGGTGAGTCATTGCTTTGATTTTCTAACCCATTGATATCAAACTACCTTGGTTAGGTCCACATGCTTCATTGTTCCTCAGGCAAAATGGAAGGTCCCAGGGATGGCACTTGGAATAACACTGTCAACAAACCCAGAGCCCCTTTGACTTTTATTTCTGGTGTGATCAATATTCACCTCTAAATAGCAAACAGTTTAAGTAGTTTTGGGGTGATATGGTACAAAAAACAGCATACTGAATGTTAAGATCAAAGATGCTGTTTTCACAAGATATTGCTGAAAACTACAGTTATGGCTCTGTGTTTTCAAACTAGACACTTTAGAAAATGACTTTAATTACATAGAGAAGAGAGTCCAAATTACATGGTGAGCTTTTTTACACTTTAAATTACAAAAATATATTTGTGCATCTACTCCAGTTTTTCATGAAGGATTTATATCAGAACAGCAACACTGGCCTCGTGTTTAGCAACAAAGGACCACTTCGAGTTAACCCTTCAAAATAATATTTTTACCCACCAGTGGATAAATACCAATTAGCGCCTTTCCTCTCCTTATACACACTACCTCTGAAATTCTGGATTTTAACATTGAAACGTTTTGAGTCATTTCATTTTATTGAGATATTTTTAGATATCTCAATAAAACAAATTTAAAATAAAACAAATTTGACTAAAAACAAATTTAAAAGAGTTAAGCAGTAGTACAACTAATGGCAAAACAGTGCTTTATGAATTGGTGCCTCATGAATGAAAGGCAGCTGTAATAGAAAGGCCATGAAGGAGGCTGAGAACTACCACCACCACTATGACCACCATCTGCCCCTGGGTCAGGAAGTGTGCAGGGGACTTTGATTAAAGTTATAGACTAGGAAATCTGGCAACAGAGACATCATCATTAACTCAGAGACAGAGAATGGTGCTGTGAAAAGGGAGAATTAAATAGTAGTTAAGTCACTTAGTAAAGACTAAAAAGATTAACAGTGTAATAGTGTGAGGGGTGTGTGTGTGTGTGTGTGTGTGTGTGTTGAAGCTCAAGAACTGACATAAAACAATTTAAGCTGAATTCAGTGATGAGCTTTGTGCTTGCAAAGTATCTAAGAATTTTTAGAACCCCATGGCTTAGAACAAGGAAGGTATGCTGTAAGTATTTGTTGGATAAACAAATGAATGAATGTTCCTAATTAAATAAATTTTAATTGATGCTGACCCAGAGAGTATGGTTCACTTATTTCTGTCTATTAAGCCCCATTCAAACGAAAGGGGGATCTCAGAATTAGGCAGTCTCTCAGATACAGCTCTCAGCATCCTATCTGTGGTGATTTCACCATCCCTGCTGCTGTGTCTCATAGACCAGATGGAGGCCAACTGCATCTAACTGCAGAAAATGAGGCTAGAGTTAAGTATAGGTGGCAAAACAGGGCTGTAGTTCTCATCTCCTAGTTTCAAACACAACTCCTACCTCCTAGCTGTGGCTGAACAGAAAAGTACAGAAGAAAGGAGACAGAGATCTAATCCGTGTATACTTATTACTTAGCTCATACATCTTTCCCTCCCCAAGAAAACACCATAACAATTTCAAGATTAGAGTCAGGGCCACTTTTAGCCCTAGTTGGCACTTTTGTGCAAGTTGTTAAAATGCATCTCTCCCTCCTGGTGGATGCAGCTCACATCAGGGTGTATGGATGGCAAGCAAAACATATATTTGATTCGAGGGGCTGAAAGTCATCCTCTCCACTAGGTACCCTGGTACATGAACATGCCTGTTTCCATGCCTCTTGCTAACTGAAAATTAATAACAGAATCCGAATCAAGGAGGATTTTTTATGTATATAATGAGATTAAACAACTTTGCCAATTGAAATCACTCAAGAAAGTATAAAAGTTCACAAATTTGAAGTTTATAGTTGAAGGCTTGCCTGTGATTTTTAAAAATAATCTTAATCTCTGATTACCTGCAGCATTTCTTAATGTCCAAGACACAGAGTGCTTAGAATAGAAGAGCATGATCTTTGGAAAGCTCTCAAGCCTAACAGTGGAGAAAGTGAAAATACTTAGAAACAGAAATGCACAAGGGATAATTACAAATTTAGAACTGACAAGAAATCTATATTTTATATATTATTTAGCTGAACAGTGGTACAGAGGAGCAATGGCAGAGCATAGAGTTGAAAAACAACATTATGTAGAATAACCTGTTAATATGATGGCGGGGGCTATGGGGGACAAACTTGGTCCTTTCTCTTTTCTTCAGGGTATAGATCTGTAATAGTCAACCATGTCTATTATCCATCTCAAAAAATGAGTGGTTGGTGACATCTTAGGATATTTAGTCAGTAAATGCAAAGTATTAGACCAGCCCTCTTCCAATGATTCCTTTACACTTTCTTAACCTTCTTTTTTCTATTACCTATTGGGTACAATGTTTACTATTCAGGTGATGGGTACACTAAAAGCCCAAACCCTACCATCATGCAATATATCCATGTAACAAATCTGTACATGTACATCCTAAATCTATAACAAGAAAGAATCTTTTTAAAGACAAGAAAAAAACTTTTTTTTAACTTATCACATAGTAGAAAAGTGATCCTCTATCCAAATAAGCAAACTATGCCACAGCCAATCCTCTACAGTGATGCTCTTTCCTTTGACCAAACCACTAGAAGTTCTGCTGGGCTGAGTTTGTATGGTCCATAGAGACACTACTGAGCAATTTCTGGACCTTCCTGTAGAAAAGCAAGAGCCACCAACTGTTTCCTAGGAAAGCTCTTTTCCAATAATTTGATAGACATAAAGTCTATATTTACTCACGGGAGAGTTATAATCATTTAATAAATAATCATCAAGCAACCCCCTCTCTTTGTCTCCTTTAAGCAGACCAAATCTCAACATTTCTGTAGCAGTGAACTTTGTGTTTTCACTATCATGATTATCTTTTTGTATTTTGTATGTTTAAAGTACATGAATTTTTAAAAGCTTAGAATTCTAAATTGCTATATGTAAACAAGCACCTAATAACATTTTTATTAAATATGGATGAGCAGATACAAAATTGCTTTTAGAAAGTGTATATTCTGACAGTGCTTATATTTTGTTTCTCTGCTTCTCTTTACTTGTCTTCCTTATTAATACTTTATCTAATTTGCACAAAAGGTACTGTGGTTTTCATTAAAAATATAGACCTGACTTACCTAGAAAACTACTATTAGATTAGAAACGAGAGTCCAGATTAACGAACAAACTTTGCCTGGTGTGTGTGTGTGTGTGTGTGTGTGTGTGTGTGTGTGTGTGTGTAAAGGAACTTTTCCCAGAAATTCCAGAATAATACACTCTTAGGCACTAAAGGTGCTTGGAGGGCATATATTTGGTGATTCTTAACTCAGGTTGCATATTAAAATCACATGGGGTAACTTCTGAGGCTCAGTTTCCCCACCCCAGACCAGATCTGTTCGGATGGGGACTGGGCATTGGTATTTCTTTACACCCAGGGATAGTGTAAAATGTAGCCAAAGTTTAAAAACCTCTGCTTTAATTCAACCACTTTTCATATGAATAGACAAAATAAAAATTTGGGGGGAAGAAATAACTTATCTCAGGCCATAGTAGAGCCTAGATTAGAAGCCACATCACCTAGCCCCAGTTAAGAGCTATTTTCATTAAAAAAAAAAAAGTACCATATCTTGTTTTATTTTTGACTTATTTGAACTTTCCCTTGGTATTAACATTAACAGAAGAATTCCATTTCTTAATTTTTCTGTGAAATGCATTTTTTTGTCAACTAGAGAAATGATGCTGTGCAATAGAAGAAATTAATAGATGAATGTTTTACATTTCCCAGCATTGTTTACCTCCTTGCCTTTCATCAAAAATACACTAGTCTTTGTTGTACAACAGAGAAATGTACCCACAACAGAGTTTTCAAAACATAATTATAACTTGCATTTTACATAAATCAAGAAGGTATCTTAAGTCATTTTAGCACATTTAGACTCATTTTTATAGTCATCATAGAAAGTATGAATAGCTCACTTTCTGTGTAACAGTCTGAGAACGTGGAACTGCTAACGTGAGCCAAGTGTCAGCAGTACTGAAGATGGAGACAATTCAACATTTTCCTCTTCTTTATAATCTATCTTTTCTGTATGTTTATATCTATTGAGGCTATCAAAGTCTAAAATATTTCAATACAGCATACAATCGAAGTACCAATTGTTACATGGCATAGGTTTTATCTTGTGGAGAGATGGAAAAGCGTATCTAAATACATCATGCCTATGCTCCGAAGTAATGCAAATCTTCTGTCTGGCTGGTACCAGAAATAAATGAAAACGATAATAAATGAAATTATAGATAAAGACTAGAAACATTTTTCTCTTTTGCGTACATGCAAAATATTGTGTAGAGTGATCATCGTCATGCTTTCAGCATCCACTATAAGCCAAACATTCTATTATCAGCAGAGAAATGTACCCACAACAGACTCCTCCTCCCCAAAACAGCACAGAAAAATTCAGCTTTTTAAAAATTTTTGTTATTAATCAAAAGCAAATGAATAAGTATACCTTAAAGGAGTTGAAAGTAAAGAAGAAACAAATAAGAAAAAAACATGTAAGTGTAAGGATATGCTGTGAATTATGAATAAAGCTATATCCATTCACAAAATTTTTCAGTCTATTACAATTATTCAATAAAGATATATTTACCTAATTGAATAGTTGACCTGAGTGTGTGTGTGTATAAGTAGATGTTACCTTATGTGAGTTATGTATGATTTGTGCTATCACTATAATATAAAATGTACAGAAATTCATAAATGGCAGATGTTTTAATAATCACTTTTTTAGAAGACCTGAAATAAATGCCAATAGTAGGACTACAGAGTGAGGAAGATTAGGGTGTTGAACAAAGTGGACCAGGTGGCTCTCTATAATGAACCCCATAATAGATCAGCCCTTGTGGAATGTACCACTGTTCAGGGTACAGATTTCTGAATTATCAATCTGAGAGTCTGGCTCAAGGAGGCACTCTCATTCTGGTCAGACTCATTAGGAGCTGAAATTTCTGAACTACAAGGTTGATTTATGAATGGGGACCACTCCTGACCACTACTGTTTCCAAAACACTGGTATTCTCTGTGTCCCCTACCTGGACCACCTTTTCTGGCCTGTGAATCGATCAGTAAATATGGATCGTTGCAAGGGATACACCTCCAGGTAAAGGGAAATCTGTGGGATCATCTAAATAAATGACTTCTGCCATTACCTAGAGGGTATAGGATCCTGATCAACAAGGTTTGTCTTCTGACTCCTGGATTTTCTCTTCCTCCTCAAAGCTGATGGTGGTCAAACCATGTTCCAAAGACTCTAGGATTCCATGGAAGAATTGTTTGTGGGAGATGGATCCGATTAAGAATAAAACAATTCCAAAATTTTCAGTGCTACTCTCATCTAGCCCTCCCTTCCCTGTTATAATACAATTTTAGTTTCTCTAATCACATTCCAGTTCTGTCTCCTTGTAATGATATTCTTTTTAGATCTCTTTAATGGAGTATTGGGAGTTCCCAGACTCTTCTGTCATTCATTTATTGAGAAAATCACAGAAAGCTGATTATCTAGGGGTTACAATGAATGTGTATTTTTTTTACTTGTTTAGTTCTTATACATTATTATTTCTCGTTTCTTTGGGAAATTTTTTAAATTATGAGGAATAATTTTACTTTTTATCAATAGGAGCTATCATAGGGTATTCTAAATCTTTGAACTAGAGATAAGTTTAAAAAGCATTTTACTATCTTATCCAATATTGGAAGAATACCTGTGTAAACTATATATAAATGGGTAATCTCATATTCTTAGAAAAAGAACTTTTGGTTTGTTTGTTTTGGGGGGGTTTTTGTTGTTTGTTTTGTTTTGTTTTATGAGACAGAGCTTTGCTCTGTTGCCCAGGCTGGGGTACAGTGGCTCAATCTCAGCTCACTGCAACCTCTGCTTCCCAGGTTCAAGCAATTATTCTGCCTCAGCCTCCAGAGTAGCTGAGACTACAGGCGCATGCCACCACACCTGGCTAATTTTTGTATTTTTAGTAGAGACAGCATTTGACCATGTTAGCCAGGCTGGTCTTGAACTCCTGACCTCAGGTGATCTGCCCCTTACCTCAGTTTCCCAGAGTGCTAGGATTACAGATGTGAGCCACACCACCTAGCCCCAGAAAAAGAATTTTTAAAGAAATATAAAAGATTTGTGCTGTAAGTTTAGAACATATATCAATTTTCATGCTGGGGATAAACACGACTTTGTCAAAAGATTCAGGAATTATTTTTAAAAAAACCGAAAAGTTTAGCAAGTGAAGTATCCTACATATGAAATTTGTTTTTCCCCCCACGTACAGAAAAGAAGCATGTAGGAAAAGGCAGAGCATAAGAATCTATTCTTCCATCATTCTGTTAATCTCATTTTTTATTTATATACAGAGGAGCAAAATAAACAGTGCAGCTTCAGCCTATCCCTTGGAGTTTATGTTTCAGGAAAAATGAAATCATGACTGACACTCTGGTGGAATTTCTTATTTTGCTTGAAAAGCAATTGAATATTAAATCATGATTCGCTAGTTTCCTAAAATATCTTTTAGTACTCTAGGGAAAAAGTGTAAAGTAGCCTGCTCTGGAATTTTTCAGAGAACTATGTTTAGTCATTCTCAAAATGCGTTTCATGTAGGAGGGCTCCTTTTTTTATTTTTTTTCTTTTTCATATACATATATACATGTATATATATATATATATATATATATTAATTTTAGTAATTCTGTAACAGTTTTAATACCCTGAGAAAACTAGAAGGTATTTATGATTGAATAACAGGTATATAGAAACCCAAAGGCAATTACTTCTTGTATAAATATGCCTTAGGCAAACTTCAACTTGTTTTTTAGAACAAGAAGATTAAGCCTACTCAGGAATTTTATTCAGGCACAAAATTTGCATTGTCTACTCTTACATTTCCTACCTCTCTTCCTTTTGGATCTCTCCAATCCTAATTCTACCTACCATTCTCCAACTTGGAAAACATTGTCTGGCCACATCTAACACAGTTAGAAACCTGGAGAAGCAGGTATCCCTGTGTCCTCCTGTTTAACATGATGCATTCCCAGCCCCACTGTTTTCATTGCCTTTAGGTTCCCTATGCATGTTCTCAATTTAGGCTACTCCGGGAAATATTTCTCTTATTTTGAGTGATACTAGTATATAAAATAGGCTAGAATTTCATACCTACTTTTAAATCTCTGAAGATCCTTTTGTTCTTTTCAGGTAAATATCCACTAACTAGGAATGAATTTGTACTTGGGGTAACTGTTTTCCAAAATAATCAGTCTCTAACTCAAAAAGACTTCAGCTCTTATTTATTAAATGTATTATTTTTTCCTATTTTTCAAGGATAAATGATGTCTAAAGAGAAATATAAAATATTGGAAAATATGACCATGAAGATAGCAAACATGCTTGAGTGTCCATAGAACTCAAGGCTTAGCTGAGGGTTTTGTCATGCAAAAAAGCAGCTTCTTTATAATTAATCTGTATAAATTCTGATCAGACATAAATTTTCTATTATTTGGCAGAGTAATAATATATTTCTTCTGGCTCTTTTTTTTTTTTGAGATGGAGTCTCACCCTGTCTCCAGGCTGGAATACAGTGGCACAATCTCGGCTCACTGCAACCTCTGCCTCCTGGATTCAAGCTATTCTCATGCCTCAGCCTCCTGAGTAGCTAGGATTACAGGCACATGCCACCACACCCAGCTAATTTTTGTATTTTTGTAGAGATGGGGTTTCACCATGTTGGCCAGGATATCTCAGTCTCCTGATCTGCCTGCCTTTGCCTCCCAAAGTGCTGGGATTACAGGTGTGAGCCACTGTGACCGGCCGGCTCATTTCTGATCTTATGGAAAAGTGATAATCTAGCCATTGTGAGAGACAGAATCAACTTCGACCTTTTAAAAAGTATTCAGAGTTGAATTATTAATATTGGGAAAATCAAATACCTTCTGATGCCATACTACTTGCATGGCATTCTCTTATAGGGTATGAAGTAATATAAGACATATCTTTATCTTCAATATACTTATAAGTAATTCAGACAATAATATGTGAAGGAAAAATTTATAACACAAGGTGCTTCAAGAGTTATTGCAAAGTAACTGTTCATTCATTCAACATATATTTATTGAATGCCTACCATGTACTAAAGACTCTGCTAAATGTTGGGTATCTAAAAATGAAAAAAAAAAGTGTCTTATCTAGGGAGATGAGGCAAGAGAGTTAGAAAGGCATCACATGATATGAGGTCACAGTACAGTGATATCTTTCTTTAGCCTGAGAACAGTGGAAAGATATTGAAGGTTTTTATACAAGGGATTGGCATGATTAATTGTGGTTTTTTAAAGATCACTCTAAATGCCCTGTGAAAAATATACTGGAAGGAAACAGACAAGGTTTTGATGGTGGAAGAGGAGAAGGAAGAAAAGAGGAGGATATACAGAGCAAAGTAGTGAAGTAGGTTTGAAAATTATTTATGAAGTAAAATCAAAAGGATCTGATGATTAGATAGTGAACCTAAGGAAGAAAAGAAGGATCAAATCTACTTTGATTCCTTTTTAAAGGATTGAAGACTTTGGATTTTGGCTTTTTCAACTGATGACTGATGGTGCTGTTTACAAAAAGAGAACACTGGATGAAGGTTGTGTTAAGAGGAAGGTTTTTATGGATTTAGTTACAAACAAATTCAGTTTGGAGAGTCTTCAAAACATTCAAGTTGACATATCAACTATTCAATTAGAAATAAAAGCATGGGCCAAGCATGGTGGCTCATGCCTATAATCCCAGCACTTTGAGAAGCTGAGGCAGGTGGATTGCTTGAGCCCAGGAGTTTGAGACCAGCCTGGGTAACATGAATAAACCTCATCTCTGCTAAAACTTCAATAAATAAATAATTATGGAAAAGAGGGAAAAATGTTAAGCTAAAGATAAAATTTGAGAATCATCACCAAATGATTGGTCATAGATCTTCATGAGCTCTCTTATTAGGATATACAGTGGATAATAAAGTGGTTTCTATTTAAGATTCTCTCATTATGAATTAGAAGAATCTGGAAAGTTTAATGGGGGAGGTGAGCTGAATCATGAAATAAAAGGTAGAATATGGATAATAAGAGAGATGAGTAAAATGAATGTAATTGGTAGGCACATGATAAGCATAGAGATAGACAAAAAAGATATTTTTAATGGAAAGTAATGGAAATACTAACCCAAAGTGGCTTAATTCAGAAAAGGAATCTCTAGATTCACATATAACTGAAATGTTTAGGGTATTTCCTCTTGCAAGCAAATCTCTCAACAGGTGTGAAACAACAGGCTCAGAACCCAGTTCCTCTTTTTCTGTTTCACAGCTCTGTATCCTTGGTGTTCACTTAGTTTCATGCAGGCTCTCCTCTCATGACTACCAATAGTAAGAAAAACAGAGCTTTTTTTTTTTTTTTTTCAGAATAGGGTAACCAAAGCCTCAGAATGGAGATCAATTTACCTAATAAGGTCATGTGCTCATGTGCTCATTCCTATCATTGCAGGTAGAAGTTGAGATACACTGATTATCTTAAGCAAATTAGAGTGCAACTTTGGAGTAGGGATAAATCCACCTACCAAACCACCTGGAGTGTTCAGAAAGGGATAGGAAATCTAGAAGCCTTCATGTTATAAGGAGACTTAAATGCCAGGTTAAGGACCTTGGACTTTGTATTAGATCATTTTTGTGTTGCTAAGAAGAAATACCTGAGACTGGGTAACATAAATGAGTGAAGCTTAATTGGCTCATAGTTCTTCAGGCTTTTCAGGAAGCATGGTGCTGGCATCTGCTTGGCTTCTAGGGAGGCCTCAGGAAGCTTACAGTCATGGCAGAAGGCAAATGGCAGCAGGCACATCACATGGTGAAAGCAGGAGCAACCTTTTTAAAATATCATAGATCTTGGTTTTTGGCTTATTCAAATAATGACTGATGGTGCTATTTACAAAATGAGAACACTGGAGGAAGGCTGTGTTTAAGAGGAAGGTTTTTATGCATTCACTTGTAAACCCATTTAAATGACCATATCTCATGAGAACTATCACAAGAACAGCACCAAGGGTTGGTGGTAAACCATTCATGAGAAATCCACCCCCATGATACAATCACCTCCCACCAGGCCCCACCTTCAACAGTGGGGATTACAGTTCACCATAGATTTGGGCAGGAACAAATATTCGAACTATATCAAACTTCATTCAGTAAACAAAGAGAGCTCTTGTGTTTTGAACAGAATAGGGATCCAATGAGATCAATGCTTTAAGAAGTTAAGTCTTAAGGCAATTATAGCACATATGATAGCGTCTAAGAAAAAAGAAAAAGAGAAATATGTTCAAGAGTCTGTGCCAATAGTTTAGGAAAAAGATGTTGAAAGCCTGAACTGTGGTTAAGGAAAAAATGTTTATGAAAGGAAAATAGTAGTGAAGTGCTAAATGTGGAAAACATTTCAATAAAGAAGAATCCATAGGACTTCATGGGATAAGAATAATGAACTTGGAGGTGAAACTTCAGTCTGTCACTGAGATTTTGAGTAATTTGATAGCATTGTCCCTGAGCTTTGTCACTGTAGGTCTTAGGCCTTTGAGAAACACTGAAGAATCCCCCACTGAGATCCTTCCTTTATCCTGCTGTAATATTGGACCCTCTTCTTCCAAACCAAGCCCTGCACTAGGCTTTCCATTCCATTCTGTTTTAATTCATTACCATTATCTCCTGTCCCATTATTCCCCACATGCTCAACTCTCCTAGGAGTCAAAAAGAAACAGGCAAGTTCCAACCTCTGCCAGAATGAAGGCTGTTTTTTGACTACATCATGAAAATTTCTCTTTATTGCAGATGACACTCTAAGGAGTTAAACAGTAGCTATCACTTCAACTATTTCAGTGGCACTTACTTTTTAACATATTTTTTTGAGCATTTCGTCAACCAGCAATGCCTCTATCAGCAAGAAACCAAAAACTGAATTGTTTACACCAGTAGAATTTCAGAGAAAGCAGTTACTGCTATTGGTTAAGCTGCTCATCTATGACAGGTCATACATCTTTGTGTTTCTCTGGACTTTCATTGTCTTTTACATCATGGGGACAAAACAGCTGCTCTATCCCCAAAGCATCATGTCTTCATTCAAGGCAAGCAAATGTGTAAAAGAGAGAAGAGAAGCAGGAATCTATGCATCAATAAAGCAATATTCTGCTAGGATTTCTTACCCAGCACACTTCTTCTTTTTTTTTTTTAATTGTACTTTAGGTTCTGGGGTACATGTGCAGATCATGCAGGATTGTTGCCTAGGTACATACATGGCAAGGTGGTTTGCTGCCTTCATCCCCCTATCATCTATATCTGGTATCTCTCCCCTCGTTATTTCTCCCCACCCTTCCCACCCCCAACTATCTCTCCTCTACCCGCCCCCAAATGACCACAGTATGTGATGCTCCCTTCCCTGTGTCCACATGTTCTAATTGTTCAACACCCACCTATGAGTGATAACATGTGGTGTTTAATTTTCTGTTCTTGTGTCAATTTGCTGAGAATGATGGTTTCCAGATTCATCTATGTCCCTATGAAGGACATGAACTCGTTTTTTATGGCTGCATAGTATTCCATGGTGTATATGTGCCACATTTTCCCTGTCCAGTCTATCGTTGTTGGACATTTCGGTTGTTTCCAGGTCTTTGCTATTGTAAACAGTGTCACAATGAACATATGTGTGCATATGTCTTTATAACAGAACAATTTATAATTCTTTGTGTATATATCCAGTAATGGGATTGCTGGGTAAAACAGTATTTCTATTTCTAAGTCCTTGAGGAATCGCCACATTGTCTTCCACAATGGTTGCACTAATTTGCACTCCAACCAACAGTGTAAAAGTGTTCCTATTTCTCCACATCCTCTCCAGCATCTGTTGTCTCCAGATTTTTTAATGATCACCATTCTAACTGGTGCGAGATGATATCTCAATGTGGTTTTGATTTGCATTTCTCTAATGACTAGTGATGATGAGCATTTTTTCATGTTTGTTGGCCTCATAAATGTCTTCTTTTGAAAAGTGTCTGTTCATATCCTTCGCCCACTTTTGAATGGGTTTGATTGTTTTTCTCTTGTAAATCTGTTTTAGTTCTTTGTAGATTCTGGATATTATCCCTTTGTCAGATGTGTAGAATGCAAAAATTTTTTCCCATTCTGTTGGTTGCCAGTTTACTCTAATGATTGATTTTCTTTGCTGTACAGAAGCACTGGAGTTTAATTAGATCCATTTGTCTATTTTGGGTTTTGTTGACATTGCCTTTGGTGTTTTAGCCATGAAGTCCTTGCCTATGCCTATGTCCTGAATGGTTTTGCCTAGGTTTTCTTCTACGGTTTTTATGGTGTTAGGTCTTATATTTAGATCTTCAATCCACCTGGAGTTAATTTTAGTGTAGGGTGTCAGGAAGGGGTCCAGTTTTTGTTTTCTGCACATATCTAGCCAGTTTTCCCAGCACTGTTTGTTAAACAGGGATTCCTTTCCCCATTGCTTGCTTTTCTCAGGTTTGTCAAAGATCAGATGATTGTAGATGTGTGGTGTTGCTTCTGAGGCCTCTGTTCTGTTTCATTGGTCTACGTCTCTGCTTTGGTACCAGTACCATGCTGTTTTGATTACTGTGGCCTTGTAGTATAGTTTGAAGTAAGGCAGCATGATGCCTCAGCTTTGCTCTTTTTGCTTAGGATTGTTTTGACTATGTGGGCTCTCTTTTAGTTCCATATAAAGTTTGAAGTGGTTTTTTTCCAGTTCTGTGAAGAAGGTCATTGGTAGCTTGATGGGGATAGCATTGAATCTATAAATTACTTCAGGCAGTATGGCCATTTTCACAATATTGATTCTTCCCAACCATGAGCATGGAATGTCTTTCCATCTGTTTGTGTCCTCTCTTATTTCACTGAGCAGTGGTTTATAGTTCCCCTTGAAGAGGTCCTTTACATCCTTTGTTAGTTGTATTCCTAGGTATTTTATTCTCTTTGTAGCAATTGTGAATGGGAGTTCACTTTTGCTTTGGCTCTGTTTGTTATTGCTGTATAGAAATGCTTGTGATTTCTGCACATTGATTTTGTATCCTGAGACTTTGTTGAAGTTGCTTATCAGTTTAAGGAGATTTTGGGCTGAGAGAAATAGGGTCTTCTAGATACACAATCATGTCACCTGCAAATAGAGACAATTTGATTTCCTCCTTTCCTAATTGAACATCCTTTATTTCTTTTTCTTGCCTGATTGTTCTGGCTAGAACTTCCAATACTATATTGAATAGGAGTGGTAAGAGAGGGCATCCTTGTCTAGTGTCAGATTTCAAAGGGAATGCTTCCAGTTTTTGCCTGTTCAGTATGATATTGGCTGTGGGTTTGTCATAAATAGTTTTTATTATTTTGTGATATGTTCCATTGATACCTAGTTTACTGAGAGTTTGTAGCATAAAGAACTGTTAAATTTTTCAAAGGCCTTCTCTGCATCTATTGAGATAATTGTGCGGTTTTTGTCTTTGGTTCTGTTTGTATGATGGATTACATTTACAGACTTGGGCATGTTGAACCAGCCTTGCATTCCTAGGATGAAGCCTACTCGATCATGATGAATAGGATTTTTGATTTGCTTTTGCATTCTGTTTGCCAGTATTTTATTGAAGATTTTTGCGTTAATATTCATCGTGGATATTGCCCTGAAGTTTTCTTTTTTTGTTGTGTCTCTGCCAGGTTTTGGTATTAGGATGATGTTGGTCTCATAAAATGAGTTGGGGAGGATTCCCTCTTTTTATGTTTTTTGGAATAGTTTCAGAAGGAATGGTACCAGCTCCTCTTTGTATGTCTTATAGAATTTGGCTGTAAACCTGTCTTGGACCTGGGCTTTTTTTAGTTGGTAGGCTATTAATTGCTGCCTCAACTTCAGCCCTTGTTATTGGTCTATTTAGGGTTTCAACTTCTTCCTGGTTTAGTCTTGGGAGAGTGCAAGCATCTAGGAATTTATCCATTTCTTCCAGATTTACTGGTTTATGTGCATAGAGTTGTTTGTAGTAATCTCTGATGGTAGTTTGTTTTTCTGTGGAATTGGTGGTGATATCTCCTTTTATCATTTTTATTGCATCTATTTGATTCTTCTCCCTTGTCTTTTTTATTAATCTGACTATCAGTCTATCTATTCTGTTGATCTTATCAAAAAACGGGCTCCTGCATTTGTTGATTTTTTTAAGAGTTTTTTACATCTCTATCTCCTTCAGTTCTGCTCTGATCTTAGTTGTTTCTTGTCTTCTGCTAGCTTTTGAGTTTTTTTATCTTGCTCCTCTAACTCTTTCAATTTTGATGATAGAGTGTCAATTTTAGACCTTTCCTTGCTCCTCGTGTCAGCATTTATTGCTGTGAATTTCCCTCTAGACACTGCTTTAAATATGTCCCAGAGATTCTGGTACGTTGTGTCTTCATTCTCGTTGTTTTCAAAGAACATCTTTATTTCTGCCTTCATTTCATTGTTTATCCAGTCAACATTCAGGAGCCAATTGTTCATTTTCTGTGATGTTGTATGGTTTTGAGTTTGTTTCTTAATTCTGAGTTCTAATTTGATTGCACTGTGGTCTGAGAGACTGTTATGATTTCTGTTCTTTTGCATTTGCTGAGGAGTGACTTACTTCCAATTATGTGGTTGATTTTAGAGTAATGTGATGTGGTGCTGAGAAGAATGTATATTCTGTGGATTTGGGGTTCTGAGTTCTGTAAATGTCTATTAAGTTTGCTTGGTCCAGACCAGTGTTCAAGTCCTGGATTTCCTTGTTGATTTTTTTGTCTTGTTGATCTGTCTAATACTGACAGTGGAGTGTTAAAGTCTTCTAGTATTATTGTGCGGGAGTCTAATTCTCTTTGTAGGTCTTTAAGGACTGCTTTATGTATCTGAGTGCTCCTGTATTGGAAGCATATATATTTAGAATAGTTAGCTCTTCTTGTTGTATTGATCCTTTTACCATTATGTAATGCCCTTCTTTGTCTCTTTTGATTTTTGTTGGTTTAAAGTCCATTTTATCAGAGACTAGGATTGCCACCC
This sequence comes from Plecturocebus donacophilus, assembly GCA_004027715.1. Classification (NCBI taxonomy): domain Eukaryota; kingdom Metazoa; phylum Chordata; class Mammalia; order Primates; family Pitheciidae; genus Plecturocebus; species Plecturocebus donacophilus. Next base: position 113,517 of record PVKP010001596.1, on the reverse strand, counting down.
CTGCTTTTTTTTTTCTCTTCATTTGCTTGGCGAATCTTCTTCCATCCCTTTGAGTCTATGTGTGTCTTTGCACATGAGATGGGTCTCCTGAATACAGCACACTGATGGTTCTCGTCTTTTTATCCAATTTGCCAGTCTGTGTCTTTTGATTGGGGCATTTAGTCCATTTATATTTAATGTTAATATTGTTATGTGTGAATTTGATCCTGCCATTTTATTACTGGTTGGTTGTTTTGCCCTTTGGTTGGCATAGTTTCTTCATTGCATCATTGGTCTTTACCATTTGGTTCTTTTTTTCAGTGGCTGGTACTGGTTTTTCCTTTCTGTATTTGGTGCTTCCTTCAGGAGGTCTTGTAGGACAGGTCAGATAGTGACAAAATCTCTCAGCAATTGCTTGTCCGTAAAGCATTTTATTTCTCTATCACTTATGAAGCTTAGTTTGGCTGGATATGAAATTCTAGGTTGAAAGTTCTTTTCTCTAAGGTTGTTGAATATTGGCCCCCACTCTCTTCTGGCTTGTAGGGATTCTGCCGAGAGATCCACTGTGAATCTGATGTGCTTCCCTTTGTGGGTGATCCAACCTTTCTCTCTGGCTGCCCTTAGTATTTTTTCCTTGATTTTAACCCTGGTGAATCGGACGATTATGTGCCATGGGGTTGCTCTTCTAGAGGAGTATCTTTGTGGTGTTCTCTGTATTTCCTATATTTCAATGTAGGCCTGCCTTGATATGTTGGGGAAGTTCTCCTGGATAATATCCTGAAGAGTGTTTTCCAGCTTGGATTCATTCTCCCTGTCATCTTCTGCTACACCAATCAAGCATAGATTAGGCCTTATCACATAATCCCATATTTCTTGAAGGCTTTGTTTATTTCTTTTCACTCTTTGTTCTCTTTTCTTGCCTTATCATTTTATTTCATTGAGTTGATCTTCAATCTCTGATATCCTTTCTTCTGCTTGATCTATTCAGCTATTGAAACTTGTGTATGCTCCTTGAAGTTCTTGGGCTGTCTTTTTCAGCTCCATCAAGTCATTTGTGTTCTTCTCAAAGCTGGTTACTCTAGTTAGCATTTCTTCTAACCTTTTTTCAAGGTTTTTAGTTTCTTTGCACTGGGATAGAACATCTTCCTTTAACTCAGAGAAGTTTGTTATTACCCACCTTCTGAAGCCTGCTTCTGTCAATTCATCAAATTTGTTCTCCGTCCAGCTCTGTTCCCTTGCTGGTGAGGAGTTGCGATCTTGTGGTGGGGGAGAGGCATTCTGGTTTTTGATGGTTTCATTCTTCTTGCACCAGTTTCTTCCCATCTCACTGGATTTATACAGTTTTGATCTCAGGTAGCTGCTTGGGGAGGCAGCCTTTCCTTTGCCTGCAGAGGTGCTGCTGGGCCACCATGGGTTCAGTGGAGCTGCTGTGTCTTTTATTTACTCAGGAAAAGACTTCTGCAATGGTGGCTTCCCTTCCCTCTGCTCAATCATTCCTGGTCACTCTCTAACTGATGTTCTGGATGCAAAACTCTGGAGTGAGAGTTTTTTAGCCTGCTGGGCTTTGTGTTGGGGGACTCATCCTGCCATATGAGCTGTTTCCCTCTTTTCAGTTCCCTTTCTTTCTGGGTGGTAGGTGGCTCCATTCAGACAGCTTTCTGGCTTTGGCATCAGCCAATGCTTCCACCTAGATCTATGCCGACAGCCCCAATGCCAGCCAAAGTTGCTGTTCTGCCCTGTTCAGGCAGCTCGCTGAGGCTTTTCAGCCTGGCGAAGATCTCCTGTTCTGTGGGTTGTGGAGGGCTTGGGTGGAGCGCTGTATCCTAACTGAAGTCCCAGAGTGGGAGATCCCCTGGTGCTCCGGTCGGTTGCATGCACCTCCTGGGTGGGTCAGTGCCCTGCCTTACCTCAACTTGCCCTGTTTGGTTTATACCCACTATTCACCCAGACCCAAAAAATGAACTTGGTACCTCGTTTGGAATTGTGGAGACCACTCAGCTTCTGCATCTCTCTCACTGGGAGCTGCTTTCTGGATCTGCCTTTCATTCGGCCATCTTGGGATTGCTCCTCAGCACACTTCTTATAGCTTATGAGCCCAAATGGGGAGCCAAAATGGGGTCACATGACCATTGTTAGCAGGAAGGAAGAATCAGAAAGTGAACATTTGATTATCTGTTCTCTATTTGTGAGATGTATAGCAAGAAAGAGGAGAGTTGGGAACAGTTTTTGGTTGGCCAAGCAATAGAATCTTCTCTGACAACTATTGCTATACAGTATACTCTGAGTTTGCATGTGTATATGCTCTTGTCATTTTGTTTTTGACCATGTATTTATCTGTATATTTCATTTCCTCTATTCTTTTTTTTTTTTTTTGAGATGGTGTTTTGCTCTTGTTGCCCAGGTTGGAGTGCAATGGCATGATCTCGGCTCACTCTCTGCCTCCTGGGTACAAGCAATTCTCCTGCCTCAGCCTCCCAAGTAGCTGGGACTACAGGCACATGCCACCACCCCAGCTAATCTTTTTTGTATTTTTAGTAGAGACGAGGTTTCACCATGTTAGCCAGGATGGTCTCTATCTCCTGATCTCGTGATCTGCCCACCTCAGCCTCCTAAAGTGCTGAAATTACAAGCATGAGCCACTATGCCTGGCCCATTTCCTCTATTTTTTAGGAAAGTACATGCATGGTTGATTACCACTTTTAAAAATAGATGTTTTCTTATCTTTTTCTGTCAACCATTATCAACTTCTACTTAACTCATTCAACAAAAATGCTAGAATTTCGGTTTTCCTGAAAAGGCAACACATTTTGACTAAAAAGAATATTTTCTTGTTTATGTCTAATTATCTTAGACATAAGCATTACCCATGTGAAAGGAAATATAACAAAATTACCAGATGATTCCATTAGGATTTAGCAAAAGTTTTCCATTTTATCTTTTATGGGGATGATGGAGCCTCATGTAAAGAAATATTTCCAAGAGACTTCATCAACCTGACTTAGAAATTCAGCAGCAAAATGTAGCACCTGCATATCAAAAATGGAATTAGTAATGATATCACTTGATGCAATGTTTAGATAAAATAGTCAATTAAAGCAATAGGAATGCAACCAGAATACTCTGCAGGCAGCATCATGTAATTCTGACTTCACAATGACATGAAATTTTAAATGACAACTGTGCTAAATCAGGGAGCAGCAAACCCAGGCCAAGTTCAAATTTAGTAACACTGAAAATAACTTTCTCCATAGCAGATTCTCTGTGAATTAAAGGTGACCAACTACTTGTTTTTCTGTTCTGTTTAGAGATAATCAGGTACTCACTGTCTGCAGCATTGGTGTCTTCTCTTCTCAACGGCATTTCTGGCAGCTACCCCAAGAGTCTCCTTGGCCTGTCTTAAACCCTTGGAAATTAAAGAGAGAATCTACTACATATATTCCTTTGAAAGTTCCCACAATATATGTTGAAAAATTTCTGAATGAGCACAAGGATTTGAAGGTAAGTGAATTTGTGGGGTAACACACATTCTTGCATAACTCCTAATAACATCAAAAGTAATGATATATTTTAATAAAATATAAGAAAGTGAAAGTAACTATTAAATGTAAGAAAAAATATCCATGTATGTGTAGTTCCACAAAAAGGGGAAATAAATAAAACATAATATTTAAAAATTGTTATATGTCATGTAAATGTAAATACAAGAAGGTTAAAGTACAAACCTTTACATTTGATAATCAGTATTACATTAAAAAGTGTAACATACTATGGTTCTCAAAGTTTAATGTGCACAGCAGTCACATGAGGTTGGCAGGAGGGATCCTTAAAATGCTGATCCCTAGGGATAGTTCACAGAAACTTAGATCCACTAGGGATGGGATGTGGCCTAAGTATTTTTACATTTACCCACTCCCAGGTCAGCATGATGCCTGTGTGTCTTAGGCCTTTGAGAAACACTGAAATTGACATTCAATACAATCTGTTTCTCATTTTCAAACTTTATGCTAAACGTGATCTGTTGTGTTGGTTGTGTCCTATAGTCATAAGAATGAATAAGGAAGGGGTAATTTTGTTGCAGAAGTGCTAAATTGATGCTCCCTTTTGACCCTCCTAATTTGAGTTATTAATTTTTATGAATATTCCCTTTTAAAGTTCACGATGATGAGCTGATTTCCAGGTGTCACTCTCTCTCTCAGAGTGATAGCCCTGTCACGCTCTCTTCAGCTGTTACTCTGTTCTGTGTATTCTTTCAATTTATTTAGATTTTTAGGGTTATTGCATCTAATTATAAGAAATTTCTAAAAGGTGAAAATAATGAGTAATTACTAGGATTGGCAAAGTATTTCTAAATTTTGAGGATTGTATCGTTTTCTCTTCATTTTGAAAGCCCAGCCTTAGGTTTCAAAAGAACAAATCCGCTTAATACCTCTTTCCATTACATTTTTTCTTAGCAAATAAGAACTTATAAATCATGTGATATACTTATGGAAAGTTACATGCACATTTGGTGAATATCACTTTATTGTATTTCTGTTTCCTATATGTAATTTAGCAACTTCATTTTTATAATTTGTAATTTTAAGTTTACAAAGACTTTTTTTTTAATTCAAGTGAATGTGTTCAGTAGGGACATACTCAGATCTTGAATTGTGATGATTTTTTTAAAGGTTCAATCTGATATTATTTTTATAGGGAAGAATAAAGTTTTTAATTAAAACCCTGTTTGATTGGATTTCAGGCTCATAGACATTTTTGTCTCTATTAGTTTTTGTGTACAGTTGTTCACATTGTGTAGAATTTTTTATCCATAATGTATCAAAAGGCAACCATAAACCCTTCATCAAAAAGAAGTATATCTTAATAGTGCCAATTAGCTACACGTTAGCTATTAGTTTTACACATAGAGAACTGAATATGGTCATATGCATAAAATAATGGAGTACTTTTTTCAAGTAATCAAAATTAAAAATTTACAGAATTGGATTAACTATAATAATGAAGTTTCACATGCACTTGTTATTAGAATTGTGCTCATTAGTAAGATTGTCATACCTGAACATAGCCTAAAATTTATAGTTCACAAGTTTATCATTGGATAAAGTCTCCAAATAAAATTTTGTAAAGCTTTTAGTGGAAATAATCTGCAATATTTCAATTTCAGGGAAACATATCTTTCCTTTTCTCTCTCTTTATTTTTTTCTTTTTATTATTTTTTCTGGCAAAAGGAAGAGGTGGAGAAAGAGTGAATCGTGTCTTGAAGTGAATCGTGTTCATTATCAGTGGTGTATTTATCAGACTATGTTTTTACATTGCAATTTCTTAAAGAGAACTCACAATGTAGTTTCAGAGAACCTGAACAAGACAGTCTTAATATGCAGGAACCAAAACATGTAACAAAGGAATAAATTAGAGAAAATATATAGAATCATAGAAACATAAAGTTTCAGAGAAGAAATGGATCACTGAGATCTTCTAGTCTGGTCCCCTCATGTATAATCACATTTTCTCTTCCAAATCTGCCATATAAAATTCTAACAAAATAGGAGTAAGCAACAATCTGGTTAGGGATGACATCAACAAAGAGAAGCTAAGTGAATGTTTTTCAGTAATGATTTCTTCAGTAAGAAAAGTAGGGGGAAATTTTCCTCCAAGATGAAGACTGAAGATTTATAAATACCTAAATACTTAAAGTTGAATTTAAAATTATTTTAGTTATCAGGGGATAATCTTTTATGTCATAAATCTGGAAATGAAACTAGCAAATTTAGATTTAATTCAGGGTTGGCTAGCTTTATCTGAATATGCGATATTGAGAGGGAAAAATAACAAAAAGCAACATATACAACTTTAGAACAGCAGAGCCACCTGGGGCCATCAGTATAGGAGAAAGTAGAATTAAATACCTAAGTTATTGGGAGCATTGTTGTTATTATTATGAAACAATGTAATAATGAAACCTGTGAGATATGCAAAATGATTAAAATGTGTTTATTATTTTCAACTTAAGGAGTTGGGAAGTCATTAAAGTTTATATAGTAAAATTATTGGCATAGAGAAATGTTCATAGTATACCGTAAATGAACGCAAGAAGTTGCAAATCCATAATATGATGGGGTCCCATTTTATTTTTTTTAAATACAGATGCATTGGGAGAAAGTTGAAATAAATCAAAACAATATTTGCTCAAAACAATATTGATGGTTATCCTCAATTGATAAAATTATGATTGATATTTATCATTTCTGAGGGTTTGTGATACTTTTTTTCTAAAGTACATATTATTGATGTAGCTTCAAAAAATATGTATTATTAATGACGGGTTAAAATATTTCTAAAGGGCCAGGAAAATATCCAGTTATCTGGAAAATTCACTTTTAGAGAACCATAAGGAAGTCCTGTTAATGATTGTTTAAAAGAACCTTAAAACAAGGTTCTTGTATCTTTTAGAACTAAACTTGAGTATGAGAACAGTATGTCCAATTAGATCAAAATAATTTTTAGACATGATTCTCCATTTGTGGATTATTGTAGTGGAACAAAATTCTCCATGTTTTCTTCTTCATTAAACATTGATCATTTCAAATTATGACAATTAATTCCTTGGAAAGATTCTTTATTTCTTGTATCAATGAGACAATGTACTTTCAAGAATTCTCTATAATAGTTTGTTCCATTCGGAGGATAATGTTCTATGTTTGGTTACATTAGTGTTAATATGGCTTTGTTCTTTAATTCTCTAGTGTAACATACGGTTAGTTTCACCATTATTAGGACCAGCTGCAGTTGGCCTATGATTTCATTCATTCTGTCTGAATCCAAAGTAATTAGCTCTTTAGTTTAATGACAATATTTGTTAATGGATTTTTAGGGCCAAATTCTGCTGTTAGAGAGTGGGTGGTATATTTGAAGATAAAATCTGGCCCTTATGTTGTAAGCATAAGCTGTGTAATTTTATTTCAAAATGATGGTTTACAGAGTTTGGGGTAGGAAAACTAAATGTGCATTTGTCTGAAGTTTCTCATTTTCAAGAAACAAAATACAAGTGACAGTTTATGTAGATGAACAGCAAACCCACTGAAAGTTCCCTGATACAGCTACCCTGCATGTGTTATTCTGTAGCTAGAATACAGAACAAAATAATTATCAAACAGACTTTAGACACCTTCTTTTATGTGGCAGGATACACACTGAGTTTTTTAAATGTAGTGCAACAGTTTTGATCACTGTAGTTTTGAAGGACTTGATGAAGTGGAAAGAGTCCTTGCCTGGGAGTCACTGGGGTGTTCAAAGTCTGACTCAGCTTCCTAGTAGTGGCATGACTTTAAGAAAATATCTTCACCTTTGCCTGAACCTGTTTCTTCATCCTAAAATAAGACTTTTATACCAGATGATCCCAGAGGGCCCTTCCAGCCCTAAAATGATAAGTCTAACTTGCTTTAAAAGAGCACTAAAAGGATGGTTGGGAAGACATAGTGACTTGAGCTAACTGAACAAACAAAACATCAAGTCTACTAGAAGGTAATTGGGGACATTTCAGCCTTAAGTGCCTTTTTACTTTTATCCTGGAGTAGAGAAATATTTGAAAAGCTTTATGTAGAAGCTAAGCCCATGCTATTGGAAGTTTCAGAAAGATGAATTTTGACAAAACATGAAAAAAGCCTCCAAAACTAGTAACAGTTAAGATATCCAACAATGAATATGATGCCATGGTAGATAATGAATTCACCATCCCTTATGGGTACCAAAGGTTTCATGACCTGCAACACTGCCCTTCAAGGTGTAAAGGCTAGAGGCAATTTTCTGAACATACAGGAACTTGGGAAATATTGTTATGAAGAATCTTCTTGAAGCAACTATTTTCTATCCAGCCAATACATGACTATAGAAACTACCACAAAAAAACTGATTGTGTGCACCGAATATTTAACTCTAGCACTAAATCTAAGACAAATACAGAGATTCGGGTGACATAATAGAATATAAAAGTATAATGTCCTGACAATGTAGAACTAAACAACTAACAAAAATTAGGAAAAACACATCAGAAAGAAGTCGATGTATATGTGTATGTATACATATAAAATAAGTTATTTGATTACTTTATTCTCAATATCAAGGAATCTATGGAATTTTTAAACTGACAATCAAACTATAGAAGTATAAGCAGATTTAAGAGTACAAAAAAGATACTAAAGGGGATATTTTTATTGCCAAAAAATAACTGGTAAAAAATGTGAGGAGAGAGGGAACTTTTCTTTCACTCATAATAGGAAAATAGTAAGTATTTTAAAGAGATAAATGATCAAGGTTATGAGGTTATAGAAATGATACAATTTATTATATTAATTGATAAACATTATGAATTAAAAGAAAATTTATATTTTTTTAAAGTTACAAATATTAAGCAAGCAAAATGGACTACATCATGAAATATTTTTTCAAATCATTTAATGGAAAATGTAAAATATTATGACAGTATGTTTTTGTTATATCTTTTACATCAATAATTGTAAAAAAACAAATTTATTTAAAATATTTTCAAATTGTATCATAATATGAAACCCAGTTGTAAGTTATGCAAGTATACAACCAAAAGAAGCTAATTCAAAACTTTGAAAAATGAAAGGATAGGCAAAGGTGTTCTGGGAAAATGCTCTCTAAAGGAATTAGGAATTAAAAATCTTTTTAAAATATATTTTATTGTGTTTTAGGTTTTGGGGTACACGTGAAGAACGTTCAGGATTGTTGCATAGGTACACACATGGCAGTGTGGTTTGCTGCCTTCTTCCCCATCACGTATATCTGGCATTTCTCCCCATGTTATCCCTCCCCAACTCCCCACCCTGCACTGTCCCTCCCCTACTTCCCCCCACAGACCTCAATGTGTGATGCTCCCCTCCCTGTGTCCATGTGTTCTCATTGTTCAACACCCACCTATGAGTGAGAACATTCAGTGTTTGATTTTCTGTTCTTATATCAGTTTGCTGAGAATCATGGTTTCCAGGTTCATCCATGTCCCTACAAAGGACACAAACTCATCGTTTTTTATGGCTGCATAGTGTTCCATGGTGTATATGTGCCACATTTTCCCTGTCCAGTCTATCATCAGTGGGCATTTGGATTGCTTCCAAGTCTTTGCTAGTGTAAACAGTGCTGCAATGAACATTTGTGTGCATGTTTCCCAAAACCATTTATTAACACGAAAGAGGGACTCTATAATAAATGATGATAGGTATAATACATAATGAAGGTATATAATCATGAATAAATAATAGCATTAATAGCTACTGTCGAAGTTTGTTCAGCAAATACACTTCTGAAAACACACCAAGAAATAGAAATAACCCAATTTTTAGGTGATGGACTAAGTTTAAAAACTCAACTGCTGTATTATGAAGCCAAATATTTATATTGAAATTTATTTTCAAGAAAAGAGATTTCTATATCAAAGATAATTAAAACTACTTATTAACCAAAAAATAGGTCCTTGAACAGTCACAAAATTTTTTTCATTATCAACAAGAAGAGATTCCAAGTAGCTTCTCTTTTGAAAAGAAAGAAAGCAAGCTTCCAGTAAGGCTGTGAAAGTATGCATAAAACTTAGTTGATTTGAAGAAATTTAATATTTGGACTCCCCCTACCCCACACAGCTATTCTAAACAGCAGGATATAATTTCAGAGTTTTTGCAGTCAAGAGGTTTCTGCTGAGCAGAAATTCTTGTTCAATTTAGGAATGCAGATGATAATAATTTTCCTATCTTTCTCGCAGCAGGTTTCCTGCCTTCATTTTGCAGATTCCTAAGCTCAGTCAAAAACAAATAGGGAATCTTTGACAACCTGACAAAAACAAGCAATGGGGAAAGGATTCCCTATTTAATAAAGTGTTAGGAAAACTGGCTAGTCGTATGCAGAAAACTGAAACTGGGCCCCTTCCTTACACCTTATGCAAGAATTAACTCAAGATGAATTAAATATCTTAAATGTAAGACCTAAAACCTTAAAAGCCCTAGAAGAAAACTAGGCAATACCATTAAGGACATAGGCATGGGCAAAGACTTCTTGACTAAAGCACCAAAAGCAATGGCAACAAAAGTCAAAATTGACAAACGGGATCTAATTAAACTAAAGAGCTTCTGTGCAGCAAAAGAAACTATCATCAGAGTGAATGAGCAACCTATAAAATGGGAGAAAATTTTTGCAATCTATCCCTCTGACAAAGGGCTAATATCCAAAATCTGCAAAGAACTTAAACAAATTTACAGGAAAAAAAAAAAAACCTGTCAAAAAGTGGGCAAAGGATATGAACAGACACTTCTCAAAAGAAGACATTTATGCAGCCAACAAACATGAAAAAAAGCTCATCATCACTGTCATTAGAGAAATGCAAATCAAAACCACATTGAGAGACCATCTCATACCTGTTAGAATGGCAATCATTAAAAAGTCAGGAAACAACAGATGCTGGAGAGGATGTGGAGAAATAAGAACACTTTTACACTGTTGGTGGGAGTGTAAATTAGTTCAACCATGGTGGAAGGCGGTGTGGCAATTCCTCAAGTATCTAGAACCAGAAATACCATTTGACCCAGCAATCCCATTACTGGGTATAGACCCAAAAATATATAAATCATTCTACTATAAAGACACATGCACATTTATGTTTATTGCAGCATTGTTCACAATAGTACAGACTTGGAACCAACCCAAATGCACATCAGTGATAGACTGGATAAAGAAAATGTGGCACGTATACACCATGGAATACTATGCAGCCATTAAAAAGGATGAGATCATGTCCTTTGCAGGGATATGGATGAAACTGGAAACCAACATTCACAGCAAACCTACGCAAGAACAAAAAACCAAACACCACATGTTCTCACTCATAAGTGGGACTTGAACAATGAGAACACATGGACACAGGGAAGAGAACATCACACATTGGGCCTGTCAGGGAGTGGGGGACTAGAGGAGGGATAGCATTAGGAGAAATACCTAATGTAGATGATGGATTGATGAGAGCAGCAAACCACCATAGCATGTGCATACCTATGTAACAAACCTGCATGTCTGCACATGTATCCCAAAACTTAAAGTAAAATTAAAAAAAAAAAAGTAAGTGGGGAACTTTAGTTCCAGGTAACACATTCTTCAAACATAGTCCCATTAACCCAACTTTGTTATCATGCAAAGCTGCTTAGCTTTACTAGTGAAATGGAATACAGTTGAATTGCTTTTCTAATGTAATACTTATTTGTGATAAATGCAAAGTGGTTTATGATGGCAAATTATGTAGAGCATGAAAAATTATGAGAAAAGAAGCCTATATTTTCTAACCTAAAATTATGAAGAAATTTCATATATGTTGGGATGGAATACTATTAAAAGGAAAAAATATTCAAAAATGAAAATTTAATACTTGGCCTTTATTACATATACCTCAGCAAAATAAATTTAAATGAAACTATTATATTTTATGGTAACATTTTTTCTGGATCACACATTCAAATTTACATAAATTAATTTCTTTCCTTCTACTAGATCTCAACCATGTGGCCCAAAATTTCCTTACATTGTTTGGGAAAACAAAGATTGCTCAAATACAGCTTTTGCCTGCTGATACAAGAATAATCTTTTCTGTATAAATGCAATTTAAACTATCTAAACCACACATTACCACAGGATAGGTCACTAAGACATTGAATTTATCCTTCAAATAAGTAAATTCTAGATGATAGTTTCCTCAGGTTGATGAAAGCCATTTGATAAGGTGAGTGTTGTAGGCAACATTTTACAGCTAGAAACTGTTCTATCTTCATTCCTTGCTCAGGTAACTCACTTTGTTCTTCCATTCCTTGCTCTTCCTTCATGAGTTGGGTACATATGCACTGTGCCATAGCAACCACATTTCTATCATGCCTCATCAACATTGCCAAATTTAATGATTGATTTTAATAACAGAAAAAGTAAGTTTCCAGCCAAGCTCAATATGAACTTTACAAACAATAGTGGCTTCATGTGTGTGAGTGTTCTGAGGCAGGAGAGATGTACATTTGTTATGCATTGTATAGTGATTTCAGCTGAGAATCAAGACCCATTCCTATATACATTTGTAATTCAATGCATTCTTCATTTCTTCATTCATTCAACAAGCATTTGTTTAATAACTGCTTTGTGGTAGGCTGTTCTAAGACCTGAGATACATCATTGAATAAAGCAAATGAAAAGATCTATTTTTGTGGCCTCGTTGAGGAGTGGCAGCAATAAAAACAATCATAACAAGTAAATGAATTATGTGGTATTATGGGCTACAATAAGGTATAAAAGAAAGAAAGCCTACATAAAAAATAAAATGGATGAGAAACAATATGACAAGATATGGGAAGTGAGATCAGATCCTATACCCTGTTCCAGCTCTTCTGGCTGATGTTTTTCAATGTTCATTCTGGTTGTCTTAAAAACAGAATATGTGAATTAGAGTTGGAGGGTGGAGTCTTTATTAAATGAGTGTCGCACAAATTTTCAATGTTTAATGATCAGCTTCTCTACACTGATATTCATACATGAGATACTTACAAGTTATCTCCAAGCAATACTGTGGGATTTCCGAAAGGGTCTTAACAATGAAGAATTTTAAATTTAAATTTATTTTCTTTTTCCTGATAGTTTAGAACACATGGAGAATTTTAAATTATTATAGTATCACTGTAACTGTAATCCTTGTCAGTGATGTTAAGCAAAGCCTAATAGTTCAAAAAGATACAAACATCAGGTAAAAATATGTTAACTTTTAGAATCTACCTGGATTTTGAAGGTATATCATTATGAAACCATTAGAAAAAATTTAGTTGATTATCGGAAAAATTAGGACTGAATTTTAAATTTGAATATATATTTTTATGTATTTTATGCATCTTTTAAAAATTATCTAGTTTATAGGTAATTTTCAGTAAAATTTAGTAAATTTAGAACCCATGGGATTATTTTAAATTATTATAGTATCACTATAAATGTAATCCCAGACAGCGGTGTTAAGCAAAGCCCAATTAGTTCAAATAGACTCAAATGTCAGGTAAGAGTATTTTTACTTTTAGAATTTACTTTGATTTTGAATGTATGTCATTATGGAACAATTAGATAAAATTGTTCCTTGATTATCAGAAAAATAAGGACTGAAATTTAAATTTGAATACATATTTTTATGTACTTTATGAATTTATTAATTTACCCATAGTAATTTTTGTAGGTACTTTAAGTAAAATTTAGGTAATTATAGTAAAATGATGCCACTTTTAGACTTATTTTTATGTTAATTACCATTTAAATTCCTACCTACCAATGCTGTAGAGTCACAGACGGATTGAGCTGGAAGTAATTCCAGAATTTCTAGTCCAACTGCCTTTGTTTGTCAGGTGAGAAAACTGAGTTTCAGAGAGCGAAAGTAATCTGGGCAGGTTAGGTGGTGTGTGCAAGTCCCGCAAGTCAGTTAATAGTAGAACTGGGATGGAAAGGAAACCTATTGTTTTAAATCACAACCCCATATGTTTTTTAGTACTCGACTCTGCTTGAGATTTTTCATTGCCTACTATCAAAATAATGTTTCCCTTAAAATTAAGGAAAGTTGACCATATCTTTGCATTTCTTAAAGTTATCTGATTAGTGAGTGTTACTAAGCTCCCTGAAATAGCCTCACTTATTTAAAAACGTCCTCAGCACAACTGGAATTAGACTTAAAAAAAAATAAGAATGATCTTATCTACAGCCATGCCACCTTAAACGTGTCCAATTTCATCGGATCTCAGAAGCTAAGCAGGGTCAGAGCTGGTTAGTACTTGGACTGAAGAAATGATCTTTGGAGATTTTTTTCTTTGAAAAATTAAATGAAAGTATTTATGAAGCCATGAAATGACTTACCTATTAATCAATATATATGGCACAAATAAAATACAACAGTATTGTTTTTCAATGAATTTTGAAAGAAGAAAATACTAAATAATAAAGTGCTGAGTTTAGAAAAAAATTTCAGTAACGTCCGTGCCCTGGGTTCCTCAGAGTCCTTAAGAAGTGATAGTCATATGAAAACTCTCTGAACCCTCATATGGGAAAATTACATAACTCACTGGAAGATTTCAGTAGATTTAATAGAGCAGAGAGGTAATATATTCAAAATACAAAGAAAAGTATAAAAGACTGTCTGCTAAGCCAGGGAGTTTCATATGCAAAAATTTAAACAATTAAAGCCATATCAGTTTATTTTCCAAGACAGTTCTGAGTTTAAGCATTATAATACATCTTAAAATATTATATATTTGATGCTTAGAAATGGATTCTAAATTTCCTTGAAATGAAAGATAAAACCATGGCTTTATATAATGGTAAAATGAAGCTTTCTCATTGCAAAGAATAGAATTTTCATATGTGATTTCAGGCATACCATTTATTAAACCAATATAATTTAAATTGTAAGTAAATTAACAAATATGTATAATATTAGATACAGGGCTCTAAATGATTTGATAAAGATGATTATGGAAACAGCTTTAAACACCTAGAGTCCTGAAGAGTTAATAAGTACTTTGTGACTTTTCAACGTTTTGATGGTTTTTCTGAGAGTGAATGAAATAGAAAAATAAATAATTCACCCAGCTTTTACTTTGGTTGTTGTACATTTGTAAATCATATAAAACTAAGAAGCTAAAAACTGGATCTTCTATCTGTTCCAATATGTGTGGCACTGTTCAATTAAAGTCTTCTATTAATAAGTAAAGCTAATTGAAAATCATAGTTTAAAACTACATCTGGTTCATATTAATGTGATGCCCAATTATTAGCATTCTAGTATTAGACATTTTAGACTAATTGTTCATTATTTCCAATAATAACAAAAAAATGCTTAAACATACAAGGCTAATACATTTCAGATTATCAATGAAAGAAAAACTGTGAAAATAACTAATTTATGCTTATTTTTGATGGATTGAATTCATTTTGTCTGAAACCCTTAGTGATGTCCTTGGAAATGTCTATCCCTCTCCTTTTCCTCTCCCGCTTCCCCCTATGAATATGTATGTGATTTAGAAGGCAACATTTTTTGCATATTATTTTCCCAAAGGAACTTTTTTTTTTTCATTTTTAATCAGTTCATAGTTGAATTGTCCTCTGATCAACAAGGGGATTAGTTGGCCACACATCCCCTCTACATAAACCTATGTAGTCCAAGAGTGTTGTATTTTGCCTCTAAGGCTGAGTAAAATCAAATGTACCTTTAGCTTTCATTGTTTTTCACACATTATGTAAATTGGTAAGAATAAAAATAATGTTATTGGAAGTACAGCTTGACAGACAATATAATGTAATATAATATCCAAATACTTATGAGGTAGCAGTAGTGCCTTGGGGCACCACATTTATTGTGAATGAGGATTTGCATTTACACATTTTTCTCTATGGTTTAGACTGCATACTAAATTGCTCTGTGGAAAGTAGAATTGTTTTAAAACATTCTACTTAACCACTCTAAGGGTAACAAAGAAATGCCAAATCCAGTTTCAATCAAATTTGGGAAGTAAAGTACAGAGGCACAAGAAGTCACATTACTCAAGAGTTAACAATAAATAGAAATTTCTGTATGGATTGACATGATTATTATAAATTATCCTTCTATATTTCATATGTAAGTAAATTTAGTGTGCGCAGAAGTTTAAGCAAAAAAATAGATCAAAAAAAGTTTAGTTCATGATTTAACAACAAAAGTATATTTCCTCATGATTTAGACTTTGTACATAGGAAAGTTATGTGTTTGATTCTGAACAGGGATCAAATAATACAACTCTCATTCTAGGCTACTCAGTGCATGGCATTTTTCATTTCTTTAGGGTAGGCTGTTTAAATACCAGCTGTTTAAATGCCAGTTCACTCCCAGCTCATCATAAAACCATACCATTCTTTCAAAACCGTGCACCTACTGCTGAGCTTTGTAGCCTTTCAACTAACTTTTTCAGTTTTCCAAAAGAAGCAAAATTTTTAACAGTGAGGTTTTGAGTATTGTTTAGTTTCTGGAGAGAATTATTCATACCAATACATGTTTGTGCAAATATCAAAGACATTTGTCACTGAAACCAGAACTACTTAGTTGTTCAGGTAACAAAATGAAAATATTCTTTTCCATTTTGTTTTGCACCTTAGCATTGAGAGTCATCACTTATGAGAAACAAGATATTTGAATATGTATGTAGATCAGGTGCAGTGGCTCATGCCTGTAATCCCAGCACTTTGGGAGGCCAAGGCAGGCGGATCACTTGACGGCAAGAGTTCAAGACTAGCATGGCCAACATGGTGAAATCCTGTCTCTACTACAAATACAAAAATGAGTTGGGCGTGGTGTCAAGTGCCTATAATTCCAGCTACTCGAAAGGCTGAGGCAGGAGAATAGCTTGAACCTAGGAGGCGGAGGTTGCAGTGAGCAAGATCGTGCCATTGCACTCCAGCCTGGGCAACACAGCAAGACTCCCTCTCAAAAAAAATGAAAGAAAGAAAAAATAAATATGAATGCAGTTTAATGTTTGTTAGAATCATACAAGATGGTAACTTAAATATTTAGGCTAACATTAAACTCATTTTAATGCAAAAAGAATGAAAGAAGTGAGCCCTACTTTTTCCAGGTCAGTGGTAGAGCCATCTGTGGCTGAGTTTTCTGATAACATACAAGGTAGTACAGAATAGTGATTATGAAGGTGAGCTCTGGAATCAGTTGGCCTAAATTCAAGTCCCCAGTTCTGCTACTTACTAGCTGTGGGACCCTGGACACCTTGATTTTGCTAAGTCTCAATTTCTTCATCTGTAAAATGCAGATTATAACACTGCCAACATTTTAGGATTATTAGAATTATAAAAAGATGATTCATGTAAAGTACATTGTAAGACTCAATAGATACAGACTATTCTCATTTCTGCTATGCCATATGGTCACTCTTGTCATCTCAAAACTGAAATCTTGCCATGAACACTTTGAACCCTGATTTCTGCTTCATTTTCATTATCTTCATTGACTTGAAAATGAAGAAACTGTTAATATACAACTTTATATATTTCTATAACTGTATATGAATAGTATATACATATGCATATATTGAGAGGTGAAAATATTCAAGTAAGATTGTTAAATAGAATACTTTTATTCTCAGGATAGTGGTTGCTTTAAACCTGCAGCTTTGGAAAAGGATTAAAATGGCAACCTAATGACTTTGTCATTATAACCACATAAAAGGTCTGGCAAGATTTGTAAATTTGGGCATATGGGCATGGTTGGCAAGACCTTTGATTTGAAATTGAACTCACCCAACAAGTTGTTTCATGAAAACATTGCCTGGAAATGTTTTTATCTTACTACATGGTGGTTGGCTTTCCAGCTAAACCCGTCAGTGAATGGAGAACATGGCCAGTTAGAATGGTATGAGGCAGGAGATTCTGTTCGTCCAAACTGTTGAGCAGCTGGAGCAAGTGAGTCATGCTAACTGACACTGGACAGCTGTCCATCAGCTCATAATCATGAGAAGAGCTTCATGAAACAGCAGCTGGCTTCAGCACCACAGCATTATCAGAGAAATGCAACTGCCTGAAATAACCCAAGCTTTTCTCCTATCCTTGTCTACCCTGAGAGAGCTTTAACCTACTCTGGGCAGCCATAAAATCCTTCTCCAATGAAAACCATGCAACATTCCGTCAAGGAAAGTATTCTATAGGAGTCTTCTTGCACCTTCAGATTTTCTTTCTTTCTTTCTTCCTTCCTTTTTTTTTGGAGGATGATTCTATTCGCTATCTCTGGGTTTTTTTCCTGAAGGTTTTATTAGTCAGAATAAGAAGTACATAAGAAACCATTTTGATGAAACAAACAGTCTGCCTGCACACATTAGTTTACTCTCTAGTTCATTTTTTTCAACTTCCTGTATATAGTAAAGCAACGGATATGCAATGGGAAGATATAAGTGTGTCTATATGTGTGTCTACTGGAGTGTAAACATGTTGATGAGTGTAATTGTTCTTTTAGCAAAGATTAAAGGAATACCTCCTGATTGGCATGAATGAAGCTTTGTTTACTATTTTGGGACCACAGAGTATAAAAAAATTAACAGCCTGTATCATAACTGAAGGTGCATGCATTTATGATATGCTGGTTTTATTTGTGCATTGTTGCACTGGGCTTTGCCAGATTGCTGAGAAGAGACTGCTGCTAGTTAACAAGTCACAGCGCTGCCTGAATGATTTGATTTACTCCAGGGTCTAGCCAGTGCATTCGGCTTTATTTGTTAACCTAGCAGAACATTATTTATTAATGAGCTCTTCAGGCTTTATTAAGCCTAATGTCAAAACACCTCTCTGGGACTTTACTAGGCGTGTTTCCTCTTTGTGGTAAGGCTTCCAAAGAAAATGAAAAATTATTCGGTAGAGCCACAGTTAAAACCCAGCAGATATCAGTTCAATTTTCCATGATCCTGTCAGATGGTATTTCTGAATCTTTGTGAAAGATCAGAATATGATGCAGTATGGAACTGAAATTAAAGTCTTTCAGATGTCAGTAATTAGATCTAACCAAAATGAAACAAAGCTCCTGTGGCCCCAGAAGATGAGTGGACTCTTCAGCAGGCTACATGTAACAAATTCAACAGAAGGGGAAAAGTACAGATGCAGTCTGTAATGAGGAGGTATAGGCTTATGCAGATATCATAGTGATTTAAGATTAATAACAAAGTGAAATAACTAAAGATAGCTGTGGCATAGGGGGAATGGACTCTATTCTGAATATACCATTCAGTCTGCTGGCATTTTGCAGTAGGGGCCTATGGGAAAGGAGGGGAAACTTTGATGGCCAAGGAAGACAACGAATAGGTATGACAACATACAAAAGGCAAAAGGCATGGAACTGTCAGCTGAGGATTCTCCTGGCTTCCTGGGGGAGAGGTGGGACTCAGTGGGGCAGAAGGGTCATATCCATGGGGAAATCCAGGGAGCAGGGGGATATCAAAGGGTAGGTGAGTGTTGACATCCTGGTTTAAGGCATCATGACATACTCATCAATCATTTGTAGGGAGAACCAGAAATGGAACCAGCCAGGGTTTGGAGTCCCACACAGGTAGACTGGATTTCCCTGTCCTGAGTTTTTATCAAAAAGCTACAGGACAGAAACCAAGGTTTAGAAAGAATAGAGTGTAATTACTGTAGCTCAGTAGTCGGTGCAAGTGTCCAGGACTCATCTCTGTCACAGGATACATGAGGTCTATTGGTAGTGAGATCCAACAGCAAGTCATGCTAGATGCTGGGACTGAGGCTGTGTCTGCCCTTTCTACTAGCCACCAGATTTCCATATGTCATGATTAGCTTAAGAGTTAGAAGCATCAGTGATTCCTGTTCTGGGGCCTAGAAAAATCGGGCTCAGAAATAGTGTCTGAAAAGAGAGTTGTCTATATTACAATTTCTCAGTCTTGTGCTCTACCTTTTATAACAGCTTAAATTCTGTGTGGCATACAACTCAGTATTTTATTATGTAGATTTTGTTACTGTCCTTTCTAATTGTTTCTGACATATAGTTAAGGAGTAATTATGAGCTCCTATCATGTGCTGGACACACAGGGAATTAAAAACGTGTCTCAGTGACAAATCTTACAAGAAACTTACAACAGAGTAAGGAAATATACATGTCCAAATGTAAGGCTATTATAAGTTAAAAAGTTGTCAAGGTCATAAAAGATTTTAAAAGGCTGAGGAACTGATACACTCTGAAGGAGACTAGGGAGATGTGACACTTAAACACAATGTGGGATCCTGAATTGGCTCCTAGAAGAGAAAAAGTACAGTACTGGAAAAACTGGTGATGTTTAGTTAAAAGTATTGTGAGATATTAACATTGGGAGAAGCTGGTTAAAGGGTATAATAGGAACTCTGCAACTTGTCTGTAAGTCTACATTTATTTCAAATTGAAAGTTTAAAAAGCAGTAAATGCTATAGGGAAGATGCAATGACTATCTTTGGATTTCTGAGAAAGAAAGCTTTACTTCAGTTGATGAAATAAAGCTTCAAAGAGGCAGTTAGATATCCAAAGGTAAGTTAAGAGACATTTCCTGGGAGAGAAAACAGGAATTAAGGCTTAAAAACAGGAAAAGGGAGAACTACTCTAGGAAAGACAAACAGAATAAGTAAAATGAAGAGCACTGTAGGCCTTGAGGAAGAATTTAAGATCCAATTTATAGTAAAGAGAGAGGCAGGAACATGCAGGAAGACTAGTAAGCAATTTGACTTGCCAGAGTTCACTATATATGAACTGAGTGGGGATCAAAGATGAATTGGGGATTGTAGAAATAAAATTGTAAAAGATTTAGAATACCAAGTAAGGAGTTTTTCATGCCTCTCCTATGCAGCAAGATAGTCCTGCATGTGTTTCACCTTGTTCTCTAGAAGACTATGGATGGGTATGATAAATCCAGGATTGTATCTTATCTTGAGATACCTGGGGACAGGTATACAGGAGGAAATATCTTAAATTGGAATGTTACAAAGAAAAGAGAGGAAGCTGCAGAGACTGCTTCCTTTAATCTGAAAGCCAGAAGACAATACTGTGCCTGGGAGAAAGGTTAAAAATGATAACGGACAGGAGGCAGGAAATACTAGACAGAGAAGGGCAGAGTCCCTGGTGGAGCCCCACCCTAAAGTCTGGATCCTTGGCCCAAAGTGAGAACATACATTCCTGTTTTCCCACCTGAACGTTGCCCTTTCCAAAACCAGCCTTGCCTGCACCACCCCCATTCTGTACACATAAAAACCCCAGGCTCTGGTGGCAGCAGAGCAGCAAAGAAGGAGAGAAGAGAAGAAGCAGGCAGGCGTCAAGAGAGGAGAAACAGCTTGACTTCAAAGGGACAGCTTAACGGTAAGACTTCAAAGAAGAGTTAAGGCAGGGATGGCAGAACTTCAGGGAAAGGCCACCTTCCGACTCCATCCCCTTTCCAGCTCCCCATCCCACTGAGAGCCACTTTCATCGGCAATAAAATCCTCTGCATTTACCATCTTCAATTGGATCGTATGACCTGATTCTTCCTGTATGCTGAACAAGAGCTCCAGATACAGAGCACTGTCCATTGAGCTGTTAAACACTTGAGCCATCTACAGACAGCAAAGCTAAAAGAGCACACTATAACACATGCCCTCTGGGACTCCAGGGGTCATGGATACCCTGCTAGATGCTGCCACAGAGCTGCCCAGAGTTCTATTCCTGTCAGCACCCAGAAGCACTCACCCCAGCCCCTGCACTCGCTCAACTGCATGCTCTCACTGCCATGAGGGGTTGACAGCCACAGGCTGAGTAAAGGAGCCACCCCTTTCACAAGTACCTCAAGGGGGTCAAGGGAGCTATCCCATTTCAAAAGAACTTATTAACTAGAATGAAGGCTCTTACTAACCTACTGCAACAGGCAAGTTAAGAGTATTTAAACACAGGCAATATATTTAGAGTTAACTGCCTTAAAATTTTTCAAGAGATAAAATGGAGAGAGCTTTCTTTGATGGAATTGCAAAAGTAAACATGTCTAAGTTAACAAGAGGACTATTAAAACGCTAAAGAATACTGGGAATTCTCTAAATATATAAAAGCATTTACAGTCTAATTAATGCTCTTTTTAGTAGGGAATAGTAAACTGCAACTGATGTTTTGTTTTCCCCATCAGAATCTATAGAATAGAATGTTGGCTTCATGGTGGCAGGGTTCAAAAGAAGTGATAAATTAGAGGGGTGCTCATTACTCTGGGGCAGCAAGTGAGAAAAGAGCAATGAAACATCAACATCACTATGTACCCATGCATCTCCCAAATGAACGGCAGAAGCTCTCCATAGAGTAAATATATTAAGAATTTGGAATATCCACCATCACTATGACTACAACTTTGCGGAAGGCCAGCTTGCCCTCATTGAAGAAAGCTCCGTGTAACCTAGAGAGGAGACTCTTTGTGGTGATAATGATTCTATTAACTCCTAGTCAGTGTCTACTAAGCAGCCTGGTTATAAGTGAACAGCATATCTGTTAGTAAGCAGGGACTCCATTAACACAAACCCCTTTAATAAGGGATCCAGGGGAGGTTGTTAGAGACCACGCCCATAGCCATGCTTGAAATATTGCACTCTGTTTGCCAGTTCTCACAAAATCATTCCAAAGTGTGACAGTTTGTCTTTCTATCATATTTCCCACCCAGTTGCAGAACAATGTGGGATACATAACGTGCACATTACTTGAGGGTATTTTTCCCATTCATTATGTTTTAGCCATTAGCAATTACCTTACATGATCTTTCAAAGCCTTACATGAAAATTCCAAAGCCTCCGAGCATTCAGAGTCTATTTTGAATTCTATTTGATTCTTCTTGCTTAGTCTGTTAGGCCAAATATTTTCTGTACTACCACAGTGTCATAAATGGAAACAATTTTCTAGTTCTTCTGTGTAATTCAGGAATATATTAATGAAAGCTGGTTTTAACATATTTTTCCCTGACATATATAAAGTTAAATGCTTGTCTTGGTAAATGGAATCTTTATATTAATAGAAGGTGGCATAATTTTGGGAAATATATTCATGAGTCTCATAAAAAATTCCTAAAGTTACTAAAAAGAAAAATCATTTATATAGCCATCATATAAAATGTTTGTATAATTTTATCTTTAATTTTATTATTGTGAAATGGCTTTTAGAATGAGTCATAGGAACCAGTAGCTCTCTGGAAATAAAACTTACAGATGTCATGAAACTGACAAATAACTCACACAATGGAAGTTAGGATCAAGACTCAGAAAGATCTGCTTGTCTACAAAACTGGGCTAAATCTGAGGAAATAAGATGAAATGGGAATAAATGTCAAGTCCCATTCTCCAATTAAAAAATTAAAATCTAAATTGGGAGAAACTTGAAAAAAAACATGTATGAAAGATCCTGGGCATTCATTTAATAATTAACTCAGTATGAGTTAGAGATGTGATGTAATTGCCTAAAAGCTCATAGGATGTTAGATTATATTTGTAATAAGAATGTGTCCAGCATGACAGCCTCCCTTATTCTAGCTTGGTCACACCTGCAGCCATGCTGAAAGTAGTACATTACGTTTTGAAAGCTGCAATTTACTGAAGCAGAGATAAAATGTGTTCAGAGTAGCACACCTAGGATTATAAAAGGGTTGAGGAGTACCCTGAAGGAAATGGGAACCTGTAGCCTGGAGAAGGTAAGATATAGTGGGGGACTGAAAATGGTCTGCAATATTTGAAGGCTGACTTGGAGAATATAGAATTTAGACATAGGATAGAACACGGAGAAAAGTGTGGAATGATATGTAAATCTTGTCTCAATTTATGTGGGGATTTTATAATAACTATGGCCAAAATGCCTAGCAAGTAGCAGTTGTCCTGAGTTGGGCAAAGGTCAATCACTGCTCTTTGCAAATGCTGAGCCAGCTATCTCTAAATGTAGTTTGTCTGAAACAGAGTGCATTGTCTTTGGTACCTTCTAAACCTAGATCTGAATACACAGAAGTGGCCTAGACCTTAACTGGGTATAGTACATGCTCTTATGAACACATCAGAGAGTCCATTTGTCTCCTGGAAATGTAACGAATATCAGTTTAACATTAATAGTAAGCCATTGAATGCAGCCACTGTTAATCCAGTTCATATTAGTGAAGTTCACATTGCCACTGCTTAAGCTGAAGAATTGCTAACAGTTTTCTTGTCCATTTTTTCAGAAACCACAGCAGCTGCTGCTACAATAACTAAAATAAGCTAAAATCCCTTAAGACATGAATTGTGATCACAGATTTTTTTAATGCATTTTTTGTTCATATAACTGAGATCCAAGTCTACAACAGGATTTTGCTTTCAAATTATGCAATGAAAATGTAGAATATACCTAGAGGGGCACACAAATGAATGGAGCTACAAAATCACTACTGCTCATATGGAATTTTTATTTCCTAATTTCAGTTTGTAATTACTACTAGTAATGAATATTTTGTCTAAGTGTTTTTGCAACCTTTCCATTTATTTCATTTGATTCATTCACAATAGAGTATTTATGTTTTTTGCCTTAGAGGACATATCAATTTTGTTACTTGGGCCTTTGACAAAAATATCAAAGGCTGTGAACCACCTGGTATGGTGTTCAAAATTCTATTTGAATAATAAGTTTCATAGATTTTTTTTTTAAAAAGCCCAAGATACAGTGAAAGTTCACCTTATGCTATTGCCTGAGAATTGTCTCTTTCTACATTACCCTGAAAGGAGAACAAACTTGAACTTCATGCTACTGTTCACCAGCATACACAAGCATTCATATGTGTTTGTATTTTCACTCCCTTTCTTTCCTCTCCCACTTCCCCCATTTCTTTCTTCTCCCTTCTGACTTCCAATCATTCACCCAAGATATTTGAAGTTATGTTCTTTAACTGACATAGGCGATTAATTTCTAACCAACTTAAATTAATAATTAATTGCATGCTAGTTCCTACTATGAGGGATAGCAAAATAAAAATTGGAACAGTTACAAGTAATTTTCATCTTCTGCTTAATGGCTTTCTTTTTATTACAATAAGCATCCAGAATTTGAATACCAAATGATTTATTCTAAAGCTGCTTAATGAGTTGGCGAAAAGATAAACAATACTCAATAGAAAAGCCAAAAGAATACAGGAAGGAAAAATGTAGGAAGAGGAAACTTTAAAAAAAGAGAAAATTGGATCAGAGGAAAATAATCTAGAAAATTATTCATGAGAACATTGTTAAAAAAAAGAAGGTTACAAAAAATAAACAAGTTTATTTTTCAGTAATAAAAAAGAAACTCAAAATGCATATTTTTAAAAAATTTAAAATATATAATTAGTAATTTCCAAAATAAAAACAGTGCCAAAATTTAGCATGTGCTTAATGAAACTTTGCTAATTGGATTGAATTGACTGCAGAAAATGTACAGTCTCATTGACAGTGCAGAATGTGGAAAAACATTATACCCATTTTAGTTTGGCAATGATTAAGTGATTGTGAAAACCTGTACAGCCCAGATTCCAACAGCCCCCGCACCTTATAATTCCAGTTTAATTGAATGGCTGTTTACATGCCAGCAATTGCTATAATCCCTTGTGGATTTAATTCCTATTCTCCTTGTTTGGCTTTGGCTAAACTCCTTGCCTTCATTGTGCAGGACTATTTAGTGAGCTTATAGTGTAGCCCTGTTAAGCACTATATTTAGGAATAAACACATAACCCAAGACAATCCCTAAACCTTAAAAAAGCTGATTAAAATAATAATACCTTTTTGCACCATGATTTACAGTGAACAAAACACCTTGCATAAAATTGTATAAAGATGTTAAAGCAGGAATTATCATCTCCTTCTCAAAACTCAAAGAGCTAAAGCTTAGAGAAGTCAAAAGACTTATCCAGGGTCACTGAGTAAGTAAAGGAGGCAAGATTGTTTCTTTCCTACAATACAACGCTAAGAAAAATATCTGCAGCTTTTATTAGTGTATGGACTGGTCAGATTCAGAGTCAACACAGCAATTTGAGAGGATGGGGTCTCCTGGTGGGTTGCACACTCACCTCTGCAATGATCCTTTCTTAAGTTTTCTTAAGCAATATGATTCTTTGTACTATTCTACCCTGGGAGGAAGCATTTGGCCTTGATCTTATTGGTGGTCACAAAGATTGAATGATACCATTGGCATTTAGTACTCAGGGTCAAGGAACAATAATTGTCCAGGTGAATGACCAGTGCCCACAATGAAGAGTTCTCCAACCCCAAATATGGACAGTGGCCATGTTGAAAGCACTTTGGGGGTGAAATACAGGTAGTGAATTATGATATTTTTAAAAATTAGGCCCTCATAAACTAAAATTGATGATTCTCAGAATTTATCGAGGACATGCCTAAGAATGGGCCACCACTACTCAGAAACCCCCGCACATCCATACACAACATTGGAGTGTCCCCAGTTTTTAGAAAGAGCACATTATTGGTGTCTCAATGAAGAAGTTTTCAGTTGGTTAGAGTTTTTAATTGCTACTATTTCTAGTTTTAATTTATCATTATCTATTTAGGTTAT
Organism: Plecturocebus donacophilus; assembly: GCA_004027715.1. Classification (NCBI taxonomy): domain Eukaryota; kingdom Metazoa; phylum Chordata; class Mammalia; order Primates; family Pitheciidae; genus Plecturocebus; species Plecturocebus donacophilus. The sequence goes on along the minus strand of PVKP010001596.1, from coordinate 87,421 downwards.
CATGAGGTATTTGGTTAACCCTGAAGTATTTAGTGAGCCCTACTTTTGTGAATGACATTTTTGGTCTAACTTAGAGTAACTGTACTATAGTAAGACATGGTATATATTATGGTTCAAAGAAGGATCACTCATCCTTGCATCACTAGAGTAGGTATATGCACAAACTTTCTTTCAGAATTACACAGCATACTACAATACAGAGTAGTATAGTACAGCACAGTATAAGACATATAGTATAGAATGGCATAATTACATAGTAGTAAGATATATTAACAGTAAAGTAGTACTATATTAGTACAATATAATATAGCAACAGTATAGTGTAATATAGTAAGGTATTATGTATCACCAGGATTTTTTTTTTCCATTGGAAAGTGGTAAAAGACAAATGGGTGGTTGGGGGCAGGGAGGTCTTTTCTCCAACCAAAGTCAGTTAAAAGAGAGAGTGAAAGAGAGCTCCTGAGTTAGAGATAGAGCAGCATAACCTGAATTTGGACTTTTCACTGAGAATGCTTGGCATAAAACAGTAGGAATGAGCTGTCTTCACCATGACTGTCCTTAGGGGCATCCACTAGGCTGCTCTAATGCTGCTCTTTATGCTTTCCTATTTCTAATGAAGTGCTATGAGACCCTGTAGCAGAGATGGTATTGTTTTTTGTTTCACTATCAACTGGTACCTTTTGTCTACAGTGAAAAATGTTTTGTCCATAATACTTATCACCTTGTCTCTAGTTTTATTGTTGAAAACCACCTGACTTGCGCTCCTTTTCTTTTCAACATTTTTTATTAAGAAAATGTTTAGAAGGAAACAATAATACTTAATTGCAGAATTACAAAAGGGCAGCTTTTACAGCTAAATTTTAAGATACTCTAAGGGACAAAGAAATAAAGCCACTGATACTAGGTAAGAAAAATGTGTGACGAATGGAAGTATGCAATGTGATTTACTTGGCTGGCTACTATGTAGGAGAGTAAATTCTATAATCTTGCCAAAACCTAAGGGAAATGTGAATTGAATAGCAATAAATAACCTTATTGGAAACAGTTGAATGTGATATACTATATCCTCTAGCTTTAATACATGAAAATGTCTCATTGATTGCAGCATCAGACCCAAGTAGACTGAAGATGGGGCAATTTTTAATGTACTCCACAATGTCCTTTCTGTTCCCTGCCATAGCCTTCTCAAACTTGATGAGTTAGAATGTCAGATTAAGCTATGTATGCAACTCCAAGCTTTTCAGCCTCTTTCAGGATTAAATAAAACTTATAGCAAATGTTTTACTCTATTCCTTTTCATTTTGCTGTTCGGAAGCCATTCTTATGTTTATAAATATTATATAAACACATTTAGTAAAATTTTAATTTAGTTTAGTAACATTTTAATTTCTCTTATTTGACTAATGTTTTAAAGGTATGACCACTTTAGTACATTTTCTTTTTCAACCCTCACAGTATTGCTGTGTGCTAAAAGAGGGTATTATTTTTCCTGCATGTTTACAGTTGAGAATATTCAGGCTTAGAGTGTTATGTGACTTGCTCAATCATATGTAGCAAGTAAGTGGCCAGTCTGGGGCCAGATATCTGGTTTCTGCATCCCAAAACTGAATTAATAAGAATATTTTCACGTGAATGATTACAATTTATGATAGTTTTATTTCTGCTGAAATGTCTAATAATATCATATTTTTATTACTGAGCAATGTTATAGACTAATAAAATGCGCTTTACTTGCTTCATTCAGACAGTTTCTCATTTATTTTAAAAATGTGAGTATCAGGAGGAAAAAAGAAAAACAGATACAAAAACTGTCCTCAAGGAGTTCACAATCCAGAGGGGAAGCAAATAAATAAATATGTTCACTGCAATATCATAACAGTTTGTGTGGTGCAATAAAAAACGCATTTGGTCTTTGTCCTTCCTCCACCCCAATAAAACTCCTAATACCTGAGGGATAGGAATGTCTTTTTGTCTGTTAATTAGATGACTCAAGAGTGAAGAGGGGGTGGGAAGATCTAGAAAAATAAATAGAAATAGAGAACCCAGAAATACATGCAGGAATTAGAGCAGGGGTCCCCAAACCCCTGGTACTGGCCCGTGGCCTGTTAGAAACCAGGCCACACAGCAGGAAGTGAGTGGTGGGGTGGGGGTGTGGGATGGAGAAAAAAGTCTTGGTGATACATGATACCTTACTATATTATACTCTACTGTTGCTATATTATATTGTACTATCTATAGTACTACTATACTCTACTGTTAATATGCCTTACTTGCCCTATGCCTCTCTTCCATTTGGCTTCTCCTGAGTTGTGTCTTTAATAATAAGCTGGTAATTTTAAGTACAGTGTAGTGTTTTCCTGAGTTCCATGAGTCATTCTAGCAAATAATTACACCTAAAGACTGGTTATCGAAACCTCTAAATCTGTAATCAAGTCAGACAGAAATCCAGGTACCCAGAGGACACAGGACTTGAAATTGCATCTAAAGTGGGGCAGTCTTGCAAAACTGAGCCCTTAACTTGTGGGGTCAGCACTAATTCTAAGTAGTTAGTATCAAAATGGAATTAAATTGTTGGAAACCCAGTTTGTGTTAAAAAACTATAGAATTAGGTGTTGTTTGGAAAAAAACAGCAGTGTTAACCACACCCTCAACAAAAAGCCCTGAGCATGGTTCAAGGCATAAGGAGTATACATGGCCAGCATTGAAACCTTTTTGATTACCATGCATTTATGTTTCTACGAGGTATGTTGTGTACTTACCAAGAATTGGTAGAATTTGTTCCAAGGCTACTTGTGTCAATAGTATTCTTGGTATAGTTGTATATTTTAGTTAAATGTTTAATAGATTCTAGAAATATAAGTACAAAATGAAAGAGTAGTTTCTATGAAAATTAAGTAAATTCTTTGGAAAGACTCAATAAAGGCAAGTTGCAAAAAAAATCTATCAAAATGGACAAGACAACTCAAAGGTTAAAGAAAAAATAATTCTAGAAAGTTTAAACATAAAGTGTATTTTATACTATAAAAGTAAATCTTACTATAGTATAAAATTAACCAAAAAATGACTTTAAAATATACTTATAGAGCTTAAAAAAATTATGCAAATATGAAGTTTTAGATTTAAAAACTGAAAGGAATCAACCCTAAAAATTCTTCAGCAGTTTCTATACTATTATTTTGAAGATATGAGCCTGGAATTTGTAGATGGTGGAATATGGGTTCTGACTTAGCAAGGAAGAAAATAAAAGAGTACCAATATCTCTGAGGCCTCTGTTCTGTTCCATTGTCTATATCTCTGTTTTGGTACCAGTATCATACTGCTTTGATTACTGCAGCCTTGTAGTATAGTTTGAAGTCAGGTAGCATGATGCCTCCAGCTTTGTTCTTTTTCCTTAGGATTGTCTTGGCTATGCGGGCTCTCTTTTGGTTCCATATGAAGTTTAAGGCGGTTTTTTCCAGTTCTAGGAAGAGGGTCATTGGTAGCTTGATAGGGATAGTGTTGAATCTATACATTACTTTGGGCAGTATGGCCATTTTCACAATATTGATTCTTCCTAACCATGGGTATGGAATGTTTTTCCATCTGTTTGTGTCCTCTCTTATTTCGTTGAGCAGTGCTTTGTAGTTCTCCTTGAGGAGGTCCTTCACATCCTTTGTTAGTTATATTCCTAGGTATTTTATTCTCTTTGTAGAAATTGTGAATGGGAGTTCGCTCTTGATTTGGCTCTCTTTTAGTCTGTTATTGGTGTATAGGAATGCTTGTGAATTCTGCATATTGATTTTGTATCCTGAGACTTTGCTGAAGTTGCTTATCAGTTTAAGGAAATTTTGGGCTAAGACAATGGGGTCTTCTAAATATACAATCATGGCAAATAGAAATAATTTGACCTCCTTATTTCCTAATTGAATACCCTTTATTTCTTTTTCTTGCCTGATTGCTCTGGCTAGAACTTCCAATACTATATTGAATAGGAATGGTGAGAGAGGGCATCCTTGTGTTGTGCCAGATTTCAAAGGGAATGCTTTCAGTTTTTGTCCATTCAGTATGATATTGGCTGTGGATTTGTCGTAAATAGCTTTTATTATGTTGAGATATGTTCCATCAATACCTAGTTTCTTGAGAGTTTTTAGCATAAAGGGCTGTGGAATTTTGTTGAAAATTCAAAAGTGGGCGATGGATATGAACAGACACTTTTCAAAAGAAGACATATATGAGGCCAACAAACATATGAAAAAATGTTCATCATCACTGATCATTAGAAAAATGCATATCAAAACCACAATGAGATACCGTCTCACACCACTTAGAATGGCAATCATTAAAAAGTCAGGAAACAACAGATGCTGGAGAGGATGTGGAGAAATAGGAACACTTTTACACTGTTGGTGGGAGTGTAAATTAGTTCAACCATTGTGGAAGACAGTGTAGCTATTCCTCAAGGACTTAGAAATAGAAATTCCATTTGACCCAGCAATCCCATCACTGGGTATATACCCAAAGGACTATAAATCGTTCTGTTATAAAGAAACATGCACACGTATGTTCATTACAGCACTGTTTGCAATAGCAAAGACCTGGAACCAACCCAAATGCCCATCAATGATAGACTGGACAAGGAAATTGTGGCACATATACACCATGGAATACTATGCAGCCATAAAAAATGATGAGTTTGTGTCCTTCAGAGGGACATGGATGAATCTGGAAACCATCATTCTCAGCAAACTGACACAAGAACAGAAAATCAAACACCACATGTTCTCACTCATAGGCTAGTGTTGTACATTGAGAACACATGGACACAGGGAGGGGAGCATCACACACTGGGGTCTGTTACGGGGGTTAGGGGAGGGACAGGAGTGGGTGGGGAGGTTGGGGAGGGATAACATGGGGAGAAATGCCAGATATAGGTGACGGGCGATGGAGGCAGCAAACCACCTTGCCATGTAGTACCTATGCAACAATCCTGCATGATCCGCACATGTACCCCAGAACCTAAAGTACAATTTAAAAAATTTATATATATATGTATGTATATAAAGAGGAACAATATCCAGTCCTACATTCAAAGAAAAAGTCTTGATTTTCCTTTAAAAGATAATTCATATGCATGTTAGGACTTAGCAACTGATACCTCAAAATGTGGCATTTTGACATGCAGAATTGAAGAAGCCTCAAGGTCACTCTGACCTTCTACCCCACCACTGTCTCTCCTAAAGCCTTTATCTGCCTAAGATCCAGACCCACCAAAAGGAGCAATTGTTATTTTTCACTTCCCTGTAAGACCAAGAATGTAACCACACCTGAACAAAGCTTTTCACAATGAAACGTGCAAGCTAAATCTGTTCCCTGATCCATTCATTGTCCCTAGTAATCCCCATACAAAATTCCTCTTCTCTCCACTCCCATGACCTGTTTTGCCAGGATGGTATACAAGCTTCCAAACCCTGTTGTAGGGTAGTGAATCACTCTATGTTTCTCCCAATGTGCACATTAATAAATTTGTTTGCCTTTTCTTTCATTGTAACTGCCCAATGAGTTCTTCTTGCCTGCTACACAGAAAATCCAATCACACTAAGACAGTGGTGTTGCGGTAGAGAAAACGTTTAATTATTGCTAAGCCAGCCAAACAAAAGGACAGGAGACCTTTCTCAAATCTGCCTCCCCAAAAGCTCAGAGGCTAGGATTTATAAGGATAATGTAGCAGAGAGGGGCTAGGGAATGGGTGCAGTTGATGGTTGGGGATGAAATCAGAGGAATGTTCAAACTGTCTTTGTGTGCTGAGTCAGTTTCAGGGGAGAGGGAGTAGTCACAGGACCAGCTGATTTAGTTCTTTGGTATGAGTTCCTTCATATGACTTAGTTCCTTGATGTGCATTCAGGTGGTCACCAGAATGCCAAAGCCTGAAAAATATCTCAAAGACCAATCTTAGACACTATTTTACAATAGTGATGTTATCTAAAGGAGCAATTGGGGAAGTTACAAATCTTGTGACCTCCAGAAAATTGGAGTTATCATTTAATTATGCCTACATCTTAGTAGAACTCAGGGTTCCCACATAATCCTAACCTTGTGGCCTTTCATTAGTCTTACAAAGGTGGTTCAGTCTCCAAGCAAGGAGGGAGTTAATTTCAGGAACTGTTACCATCTCCATGTTAAAACTAACCAAGCCCATTAGCTTGTGAAGTTAGAAGCCAGATGGAGTCAGTTAGGTTAGATTTCCCTCACTGTTATAATTTTTAAAACTACAAAGGCAGTTTCACAGTTTATCTTTTTTGAGTGCAGCAAACCTTTAAAGTGAGAAGGGGAGGTTTCCCTGGGCCCCTACATGTTTTAAGTTAAAGTGAAGTGTACAAATATACAAAGTATTAATTGTCAATTTCCCACCTTAGCCACGTTTGCAGTTAACTAACCAGCCACCAGTTCTGATTACAAAACAAGAGTTGGCCATGCCTCAACTGTTCTGTTTTTGGTTAAAAAATTTGAAGTTATAGGCTGAAAGCCTAGAAGATACTGTCAAAATTTAAATTATTTGCAACACCATTTTGTCAGAAGGGAATTTTGACTTCAGTTTTCATTTGAGGAGAGTTAATCAAATTTTATTGAATATATTACTTTCATATTTATTTTGAAATAAAAAGCATAGCCCTCAAATTTTTTTCTTTCCTTCTCCTAAATTATTTATAGAAAAATAGAGCTCTCTGAATGTACCAAATGTCTGCTTCATTACTCTTCCTCCAGGCTGGCTTCCCCTAACTATTCTAGACTGCGTAGGAATGTGCTCTAGGCTCATAATTTCCTAAAAGAGAATTCTGTGACTTTGCTCACTTACCTGTAAATGAGCCTGAAAACCAACCTATTGGGATTTTAATTTTCCATGCATCAAACCTTAGTCTCACCTGCTGCCAGTTTCAAACTCCACTTGTTTAATTTGTTCAAATATTCATTGACTATTTCTATGTAACAGGAACTCTCTGGGCATTTGAGATACAAAGATTCCTGCCTTCATGGTACTTACATTTTAGAGGGATGAGGAGAAGATAATCACAAAATAGCAATAAATACAACAGGAAAATTAGTTGTCTAGTATATTAGAAAAAAGTAAGTACAATGGGAGGAAAGCAGCAGGATAAAGGGGGTCAGGAGGACCAAGGATTGGAGAATGGGATTGCAGGATTTCAAAAAGTTTTTTATAAAGACGAGATCTTGCTGTGTTGCCCAGGCTGGTCTCAAACTCCTGGTCTCAAGCAACCCTACTTCTGAACCTCGCAAATTGCTAGGATTACAGGTGTGACCCATTGTGCTTGGTCTTTTAAATTTTTTTTAAAAAATTTTTTATAGGGATTGCAGTTTTAAATAGAGTAGTCAAGATAGCCTCTGATGTGGTTTGGCTGTGTCCCCACCCAAATCTCATCTTGAATTGTAGTTCCCATAATCCCCATGTGTCCTGAGAGAGAACCTGTGAGAGGTAATTGAATCATGCGGCGACTCCCTGCATGCTGCTATTTTTGTTCTAGTGAGTTATTGCTCCCAAGATCTGATGGTTTTATAAGGGGCTTTTCACCCTTTTGCTTGGCACTTCTTGCAGCCGCCATGTAAAAAAAAGGATATGTTTGCTTCCCCTTCTCCCATGATAATAAGTTTCCTGAGGTCCCCCAAGTCATGCTGAACTGTGAGCCAAACTTCTTTCCTTTATAAATTACCCAGTCTCAGATATGTCTTTATTAGCAGCATGAGAACAGACCAGCGCAACCTCATTGAGAAGTTGATGTTTAGGCAAAGACTTGAAGAACCTGAGGAATGTAGCCATGTGGGGGAATACTACAGAGGGAGCAGTGAATGCAGAGACTCTAAGGTGAAAGGTGCCTAGTGTATTTGAATAGCAAGGCAGAGAGTGTACCTGCATGAGGTTAAATAGATAACTGTTAAAAAAACAGTTTGACTACCCTTCTAAGGATGGCAGTACAAGAGAGGGGCCAATGGTAACAGCAGGGAGACTAGTAAACGACTTTTGGAATAACAAGTAGGAGATGATGGTTTCTCACTCCTGGGTGATATCAGAGGAGATAATGAAGAATGGCCAGTTCTAGACATATTTAGAAGATGGAACCAACAAGATTTCTTTACTATCTGTGAAAAAGAGGGGTCGAGGATGATTGCAAGTGTTTTGTACCTGACAACTAGAAGAACTGAGTTGCCATCAAGTGAGATAGAGGAACTAGTTTGAGGAACAGATTTGTGGAGAAAGATCAAATTTAGTACTGGACCTATTAAGCTGGGATTTTTATTAGACATCCAAGTGGAAATGTCAAGTCAGCAATTGCATGTATGAGTCTAAAGTTCAGAAGAAGAGTCATCAGCTTATAGACTGCTCTACTCATAGAGGAGCTGATAATCAGCCAGTCAACTGGAGTTTCACAAGAGAATTAAGCCCTCTTGCCTTAAAACATCTCTTGTATGTAATAAATTAAGTTCTCTCTTACATTTTCAGGATAGTACTGGTTATGGAGCATCCTTGAGAAAATTGATAATCTTTGTCTGTGTGTTCTCTGAGGTACAGATGAGGAAGCCCAAATGAGAAAGGCTACTTGCATGCCCAAAGAAACTTATTTTGTCTCTATCTCAGTCAAATTTTTTTAAATTCTCATTCTTAAGATAATTATAATCTTAAAATATTTGAAGTCATCTTATAAAACCTTAAATAGAAGACCAGGTGTGGTGATTCATGCCTGTAATCCCAGCACTTTGGGAGGCCAAGGCGGGTGAATCACAAGATCAGGAGTTTGTGACCAGCCTGGCCAACATGGTGAAACCCGTCTCTACTAAAAATACAGAAAATTAGCTGGGCATGGTGGCAGGTTCCTGTAATCCAAGCTACTCAGGAGGCCGAGGCGGGAGAATCACTTGAACCTGGGAGGCAGAGGTTGCAGTGGGCCAAGATTGTGCCACTGCACTCCAGCCCAGGCAACAATGCGACACTCCATATCAAAACAAAACCCTAAATAGAATACTATAAATCATTGTTTCTTAAAATGTCCACAATTTTATTTGGTGTTTCCAAAAAGATATGTGTGTGAGGGTTGGGGGCTAAAGGAGCTCAGACATGTATAGCGTCTGGAAAGTAAAATTAGAATTAAATGTTTTACCAACCCAGAAATCTTCTCCACAAAGGTATAGAACAAGAAAATACTTTTATTAATGAATATGTGTTAAACCAAAATGTGATGCACATCACAGATAATTCACTGTGATATCCACTAAGATATTGCAAGGACAAAAAGGAATCTCACCGCTTTGTATAGCTGAGCATTTACAAACCCATATTATTATTATGTTATATATTATGTTTTCAAGATAAACAATAGTTCTCAAATGAGAGGACTGAGGACTTGCTAACACCTTTTGTCTCACATAGTGTGGTAATTGGGGTGATCACCTGTTTGCTTATTGTCTTTAACCAGAAGAAAACAAATCTCATTTTTTTTTTTTGAGACAAAGTTTCACTCTTGTTGCCCAAGCTGGAGTGCAATGGTGCCATTCCAGCTCACTGCAAACTCTGCCACCCGTGTTCAAGCAATTCTCATGCCTTAGCCTCCTGAGTAATTGGGATTACAGGTATAGGCATGCTCTACCACATCTGGATAATTTTGTTTTAGTAGAAATGGGGTTACACCATGTTGGTCAGGCTGGTCTCGAACTCCTCATCTCAGGTGACCTGCCCACCTCAGCCTCCCAAAGTGCTGGAAATACAGGCACGAACCACTGTGCCTTGCCCAAACCTCATATTTTTATGACAGGAGGTAGCTTTGCAAATTGGAGCAAGGTACCTATTGAGGTTAAGCTCCTACTTTGCCACAAAACTGGAAGATAAGAGGTGCTATCTTTTATGGTGTTTGCATTTCAACAAGGTGGCTCTCATGTTCTTAAGAAAAACATTTTTGGGACATAAACCTGACAAAAGACCTATCTAGTTCTCAAACAGATTTATAGACTTTTTTTAAAAGGAGAAAATATTTATTAATAAAATTGTAAGTTTTATAAAGTAGATGTTCTTTAAAAAAAAAAAAAAGGCAGGATGGGGGGAAGTATCTCTTCCCTTATTTTCAACTGGAAGATTTTGACTCTTATTTTTAATTTTTATTTGTCCTTATAATGGTTAACTCTGGATGTAAAATAAAGATAAACCTTTTTTTACTATGAGACTTCTCAGAACTCTTAATGTGCTTGTGTGTATTATCAAATACCAAAGGAGAAATATGTTTTGCAACATTTCTCAAACTTAAGCATAGAATTTTTTTAATGGAGCATTTCTTAGGTACAATATTCCACAAATTCACATACTGGAAAATGCCACATTGACCAAACAGAGACCAAATTCCAGAAAGACTGAGAATATTTCTTTTGTTCCAGTACATTATCCTGTGTTGGCATCTTTGTATGGTCGTAAAAACTTAAGTTGTTTTTGCAGTCAAATTTGTAGTTTCTTGTTGTTTTCCCTTTTAATTTTGGTGCATGGTGTGCTACTTTAATGTTCCTAGTTTTATATTTGGCTAAAATATAGACATTCTATATTTCTATTTTATCACTTTGATAATAATGGCATCAATATTTTATAACTTTAATATTTTCACCCCTACCACTATTCCCTCAGTCCTACTTTTAGACAGTTGCCCTATGTCTTGGGGGTGCCTTGGTATCTATTTGAAAATCGTATGTGGTATTTTAAGTTTGTAAAATGTTTGTGATTCTAAAAACACCCCTTTATAGGCCAATTCACTGCTCAAGGGCACTAAGTCTCTAGGTAGCTACACCCGGGAATAGAAGTGTGTGTGTATGTCATAAACAGATGTTTGATCATCATTAGAATGAGGCATACATCAATTATCTAACAAACTTATTTAAAAAAAAACAACTTGTACTAAGTAGCAGATATTTCCATTAATATCTAACTTTTACTTATAACCACAAGATTTACGAAGTAAAGTCCACAATCAATATAGAAATCTTCCAACTATGCACAATTATTTCTTTAGTTTACTTAATTGTACATTGAATTTTGTGAATTTACAGTTTTCTCATAATTTCTTCATACAAGCTAGCCAATCACTTTCTGTTACAGCTCTGCTGATGTGTAGAACAGAAGGTGCTAATTGCCCCTTATACCTATTTCCTATTTTTCTGCATTAACTCTGATTGTTCCTTTGGATTGATCTTGGAAATTCTCATGATTGTGTAGTATCTTGCAGGGGTTCTCTATTTCTTGTATTTCCATGTTGACCTCTCTAGCAAGATTGGGAACATTTTCATTGATTATATTCTCAAATATGTTTTCCAAGTTGCTTACTCTCTCTCTTTTCTCTCCAGAATGCCAGAGTCATAAGTTTGGTTACTTTATATAATACCGTATATCTCAAAGGTATTGTTCATTTTTTGAAGATTCCTTTTTCTTTATTTTTGTCTGACTGGGTTGATTTGAAGGATCAATCTTTGAGCTCTAAAATTCTTTCCTCTGCCTGGTCTAGTCTGTTAGTAAGGCTTCCAACTCTATTTTGAAATTTCTCTAGTGAACTTTTCCATTCCAGAAGTTCAATTTGCTTCTTTCTTAATATGGCTATGTTATCTTTCAAATCTTGGCTCATTCTTCTAACTTCCTTGGATTGAATTTCAACTTTCTCTTGGATCTTCTTGAGCTTCCTTGCCATCCAGATTCTGAATTCTATGTCCATCAACTCAGACATTTCAATTTGGTTAGGATCCATTGCTAGGGAGCTGGTGTGATCATTTGGAGGCAACAAAACACTCTGACTTTTTGAATTGCTGGAGTTCTTGTGCTGATTTTTTCTCATCGGAGAAAGCTAGCATTTCCATTTTTTTTGAAATAATGCCCATTGCAGCAACATAGATACAGCTGGAGGCCATTATCCCAAGCAAATTAACACAGAAACATAAAACCAAATATCACATGTTCTCATGTATAAGTGGGTGCTAAATCTTGAGTACACACAAAGATGGGAAGAGCAGACACTGAGGACTCCAAAAGGAGGGAGGGAGGGAGGGAGGGAGCAAGGGCTTTTTGAAAAACATCCTACTGGGTACATATTCCCCATCTGGGTGTTGGGATCAATAGAAGCCCAAAAGTCAGCATTATACAATATATCATTGTAACAAACCTGCATATCTATCCCCAGAATCTAAATAAAAATGGAAATTATAATAAATATACATGAGATTTTTTTTAACTTGACAAATGATTATAAAATTCAACCGGAGGATAAATATGTAAGAATAGTTGGAAAATGTTTTAGACTGCAATGAATTATTGTAGAGTATATGGGAAGCCATCATAACCTAAGAGATATTAAAATGTTTTTAAGGTGCAGTTATTAAATTCATATGGGGCTGACAACAAAACAAACAGAAAGATCGATAATACAGAATATATAGTCTTGAACAGGACCAAATATGTGCAAGAACTTTGTAAGTGATTTTGGGCAGTTCATTCATTTATTTGTCTATTCAAAAAATAAAATACTCATTTAAAAAAAAAATACTGTTCCATGGAATAGAGAGGTCACTTCTCATTTTAACTAAAAATGGCTAGTTCTTGACCAGCTGGTTGGATCCCTGGGAACTTGGGCTTTCTCAAACCTCCAGCTAAACTTAGCTTTTCAGGGGAACAACTACCAAAAACACAACTTTGCATCTTTACTTCTTTGCGCTTCAATAGAATGTTTTTCCTCAATCATTATTACTCTTTTCGCTCAATGTTTCATTTTTTTTTTCATTTACAACTTGCCCAGACTTTAGTTTTTCCTTCCTAATGACACCAAATCCCCTCCTTTAAAAACAAAATCTTTCAAAACAACATTAAACAAAACAGTAATTTCAAAAAGTAAACATTTAGTAGCTTATTATCATCATAGATGTTAAATTCCATATCAAGTAACTGTTACTTTCCAGGCTAAGACTCTACTCCTATGGAATTTTAGGTGATTTTTTTTTTTTTTTTTTTTTTTGTGGAGCCCCAGCCTGTCTAAGAGGTGCTCACAATGGTGCTAATAATTGAGTTTTAGTCTAGTAACAGAGGAGACTTCACGAGGGCCACTCCCTGGTTATTTGGTTTTCTCATTAGAATTGCGCAGTATATTATCCGTTTGCCCTTTCAAAGAGTAAACACAAAGAAATGAAATAAGCTAAAAGAAGCTACCACAAGGATGTAATATCTCATTCTTTTACAAAATCCCCACTCAGTGGAAGGACCGTTTTGGAAAGATCTTATTTCTTTTTTGATCAACCCCCTCTCCCTGCACCCCAATTCATGGGCATAACAGAAAATGCTAAGAACAAACTGACAAAACTAGAGAATACAGGTCCCCATAGTAACTCCCCTAATTTAATGTGGATCCTACTGTTACAGTCTCACCAATGCACCACAATGTAGCAGTCTCACATTGTGAGGTAACACCCGGAGTTCTTTATCTCACAACCAAGACAATTAAGAGATGTGGACACAAAGGGTGAAATTGGAGCCAAAGTTTAATAAGCGAAAGAAGAAAGCTCTCTGCCGTGGAGAGGAGACCTGGAAGAGGGTGGCTGTTTTTACAGTTGAACGCAAAGGTTTTTATAAGAAACTCAAGAGTGCTGGGCATCTTATTTGCATAAGGTACCATTTTCTGGTAGCTCCACCCCTGTCCTTTTAGTGCACATACAGGCCCTTTAGCTTTAGTTAGCCCATGTTGCTTTGCTCCCCTTACTGCACATATGTTAGGGGATGGAATTTTCCATTGAGGGCACGTCTTGGGTAAGCCCCTCTGTCCCAGTTCCCTTATCTGTGTCTGCAGCTTGATCTTTCAGGATGTTCTTTTGTTTGTAAGAATTCGACCAAAGACCCACTTTATCTGTCTGCTTGACCAGTTTCTCCCTTTCTCCTCTCTCCAACTGAAGTTCACTCTATCATTCCTGAGGACATACAACTATAAATTCTATTCCTTCAGTTAATCTACCTAATTGCATATTTATTAACAAATGATATTATCAGTTCTGCCCCCTTGTGTGATTTCTCCCTTCTCAGCATAGGCCAGAGGCCGTGAGCCCACAGAATTATAAAACAGACAAAATCCTGGTCCTGGACACAGGTGTGTTTTGTGTGGCTTGTGAAATGTTTTAACATTTTTTTAAATTTGCATTCCTTTATTGGGGCAGGTACACTTCAAGCCTGATCTCACCACTCTCTGTTGGCTTACAACAGCCTTATGCACACATTTACCTGCTTAGTGACTTGGGCAGTGAGGAGCTATAGCTCCTCAGTTTGACTCACATTCTGGTATCTCATTTTCTCCAGTATACAGGATTTCTTTGTGTCTAGCTGCAACTTCCCTTCACCAAAATGATCATTTTCCCCTTTCTCAGATGGCCTGACCTAGAAAACTAGAAAAGACTTCTTGACTGTGGAACTTGGTCACCTTTGGGGAAACAGCCCCCTCTAAGTCTGCTGACATCATCCAAACAGCAGTTCTTTAATGGCTCTCTGGACTTACTAATTACTTAAAAATCTTGTGTAAAGTGATGGAATATGGAATCTAAACATCAAGGTTATGTGTCCCATCCACTTTCTTTGTATCTTTCAGTGGTGTCTATTGAAGTAGGTCAGCTGAAGAATGACAAGGTTGATACATGTGGAAACAAGAGCGTTATTTCTTATAAAGGGTTGCAGCCTGCAAGGTGGCTATTCTGACAGGCTGAGAGGCACAACCTCTAGCCAGAAGCCAGAAACAGACTGCTTTGAGAGTGAGATGAATAGGACAGAGATTTATGCTGAATAAGGTGGCTAAATATACATATTCAATAAAATATAGGAGGAGTCAAAAATATTCATGTAAGGAGAGACCTGCCCATGTGCAACTGAGTTTCATGCCTCTCCATGGGACCCCATCCAGTTGGAGGGAGGCTTAGAATTTTATTTTTATTTATGAAGTGATCACAATATTATTCAGCTAAAGGGAGTTAGCTTTTAGGAAATTAATTTCTTTGGGTCTTTATTGCATCCAAATGCCCAGATTTAGTCAATGCAAAAGAGATCTGTGTCAAATCAGTTGAAATTAGAGGATTGATTTCTGAGTTTTCCACCCCAAATAACTTGTTTCTCTCAGTATGATTCTCTTGTCTTCAAAAGATAAACTTTATGTATCTTGATGAATACATGTCTCCTCCTAAAGTATGTACATAAGGTATCTAATGACAGTATGTTCTTTGCACTTATTTTTATATGCCCATTTATCAACTTACTTTATAATTTAGGAGATCTGAATGCTTAGATGGGATGTGAAACAGCTATTCAGACACCAGTCAGAATATATGACTTGGAAGCTGCCCCAAGGAATAGATTTCTGATTTGTACCTGTCCAAAGCAATGTATAAACATAATCTAATATTGCTTATTGTTACTGTGAAGACACATGTGGAGTAAATTTCACTCATGATAGTGATATTGATTACTCAAGAATTAGTTGTCTCTTTAGGAAAATAGTACTGATAGTTAACATTTTTAACTGTTTATTATGTGCCAGGCATTACAGTACTATTTCGGTTAACCCTTAAAAGCCCCACAGTTTAGCTGTTTTGCTATTAAATAGATAAGAAAATTAAGTCACAAAGAAATTTGTAATGAATTTGTTCAAAGTCAGTGCCAGGGTTCATACCAGGGAGAATGATGCCAGAGTCTAGTGTCTAAACCTTCATGTGACACTGCTTCATCTACCACAGCCATTGTAGTTCCCCAGACACACCAAACTGTTCTGTGAGGTTTTCTCTTTATCAATAATAACATTTACTCACCAGGTCCATCTTTTAGCATGCTACATGTCCTTTAAAATATGGTTCATATCACCTCATCTATGAGGACTTCCCTGACTTTTCTAACAGAATTATTATAGCTCTTTTCTTCAGCTCCCATAACACTGTGTGTGTGTGTGTGTGTGTGTGTGTGTGTGTGTGTGTGTGTGTGTGTGTGTGTGT